>SOMO01000049.1:452928-467006 GCA_028128575.1 Paedocypris carbunculus | reverse complement strand
ACACATTCTCATTCCACTACATCTGAAATGATTCCTGCTAAATCTTATTTTGGTGTACTGTACGCATATGTACGTATAGATGCTATAGTCAGGAATATATAATACAGTATAATGAAAACACTGATTTATTTCACTAATTCCATTTCAAGTGAACCTGATACATTAGATCCATCTGTTAGACATAGACATGCATTTAAAATGGTTATTTTGTTTATTTTCTATGATCATAACTAACAGTTATTACAAATCTCAAATTCGAAATCTCTATAATATTAATTACTGTACAGTAATTACAATGCACAGAAAGTTTTTTTTGTTTGTTATTTTTTTAGAAATCTTGGACAACTGAAAAGTGCACGAAAACATGGAAATTATTAGCAAGCACAGCACTCAATGCTTAGTTAAGGCTTCTTTTTTTAACGCCTGCAGCTCTTTTGCAATGTTGGGTCTATCGTATCACATCTTTGCTCTGGCACACTTGCTAGTCACTTTTGAAAAATAGAATCTACATCACCCTCACCAGGAGGTCTAAAACTTTGTGGTATATGACTGTGCTGACCTTGCACTACAGTGTGTCAAAAAGTAGCAGATGATATGACACCCCAACTAATCACTGATTGTGAAACGTCAAGATACATGCGTTTATTGACTCCAATTTCCAAAGGCGTTGAAGAATGTCATGTATTTATCGGAGAACATAATCTGAGACAAACCAACAGCGGTCCAGTCTTTGTCTTTAACCCAGATGAAATGCTATTTTGCTGTTGTGAGAGTGGATTGGCACAATGAATGCCATTGCCAAAACCAATGTCTTGCAATGTCAATCCAGGGTGTGGTTATTTCTACTCTTTTATTTACACCATCTTTTCTTTCCCTTTTCCTCTCTAATAATGTGCTTGGGCAAAGAGTTCTAAAAACACCCAGCCTCTTTTGCAATAGCCTTTGGTCTCTTGTCTTCAAAAGCAACAACAAAAATCATCGGGAGGAATCTTTCTGTGCCCAGTCTGTTGGCATTTTAACTTTACATAGACCTTTCTGTGCTGTTACGGTAGTTTCT
This sequence comes from Paedocypris carbunculus, assembly GCA_028128575.1. Classification (NCBI taxonomy): domain Eukaryota; kingdom Metazoa; phylum Chordata; class Actinopteri; order Cypriniformes; genus Paedocypris; species Paedocypris carbunculus. The sequence goes on along the minus strand of SOMO01000049.1, from coordinate 465,949 downwards.
GGAGGGTCAGTGAACATGATCTGTCTCATGGACATACACAACTAAGCCATTCCCTTTCCGAAGCTTCAGAAAAACACATCTTTTTCCAGAGATTCCATAAACCAAACTGTCTTTCATCCAAACAGAAGTGTAGATCAATTCAGATTTCACGAGCAGAAAAAAAAATGTACAGTGTGCTGTATGAAGATCATAGGGATGCATTTGTAAAAATAAATGAAATAAAAAAGTGAATGGATTTTCAACATTACTGTTATGCTTTGAAGAGAAGGTTTTTCATTCTAGACCAAAATGTATTTGCTGTTAGGTATCGGAACATCAAATCATAAAAGGCAAAAGTTTAAGTGCCAAATACAGGTAGATTCCTCCTTAACCAAAATGTTTGAAATTTGAAGAAGCACTAGCTGTGATGAAGTCAGCCTCCAATTCATTCCCTCTATTAATTTGCATGATCAGAGGACGTGCAAAAAAATATGTTTTTTTTAAAGCCCTCATGTACCCGATGATATCTTCTGCCATACTTAACCATCAAAGTCATTTTAGCAGAGTGAGTAGTTGGGTTTTAGTATCTTTACCGCTGTCACAGTTATGACAGAAATTAATTGATGAGCAGCTTCTTTTAAATTGTAGCGGTTGAAACAATGAATACAAATATGGTATGCATATGTATATTTTGTGTGCTTGTGTGTGTGTGTGTGTGTGTGTGTGTGTGTTTGTGTGTGTGTTTTGAGCAATTCTAATAAGTATAAGAATATTTGAGATCTTCTGGCTTTCTGCTATTTGCATTAGTGAGTTTCTACAAACTCATCCACCTGTTTTCTATCGGAAAAATCTTTCTGTCCAGCTTCACTGTCCAGAAGAACCAGGTTAAAAACACTCTCAATCCAAAGAGTGGTAAGACTTTGTGGGTATAAAACAGAAGTTTTGAGATGTTTGGAGAATGAGAACCGTGAATAAAACTGCAGTACAGTTTTCAATGTTTGCGTCATATTTGACTGCTGTTATTTTGACATATTTGACTAATTGCAGTTACCAGATTTTCTTTTCTGTCTGATCAGAGAGTGTCACTGAAGTGAGGACCAACATCTACGTCACCAGCTTTGGACCAGTGTCTGACACTGATATGGTATGTGGGATAACACACACACACACACGCACAAACACACACACACACACACACACACACACACACACACACACACACACACACACACACACTTTTTCTCTCTGTCTCTCTTTGACACTGATATGCTGTATGTGCTTGTCGCAGACTCTTTTCGCATTGATTTGACTGGTGTTTTTTTCTGAAAAGGTCTCAGACGGTCTAAGAATATCCACAATGATTTTAATGGGCAGAACGTCCAAACACTTTAAATTTATTCTGCATAGAGCTTCACCAAATTACTCATCTTATTTTCACTACTGAAAGTCTGACAATGTGTGCAGGGGAGAGAGAGAAGAGAGTTAGTAGAAAACACCAAAGATTTATTTTAAACTGGTTTGGTTTTATTCGGAAAAGCATTCTTATTTATATAACCAAGAAAATAAATGTATGCAGATTTGCGCAAAAACGGTCATGTTGAGAAAACAAAGCTCCAACCTCTATTTGAAGGCCACCAATAGATATCCATTAAAGAGAACGTCGTCATGATAGAAGGGTTGAAAAATAGAGCGCCATATAAGTGTTACGGTACCTGTATCACCGTAACGGTACCTGTAGGTTCACGCCTGAAACAATCCACAAGAAAAATATCCAACATTTGCAATAGGTTTCTAGCCCAGCAGGCTTGAACGCTAATAAAAAATCCTTACAATATCAAAAGGGTTTGTTGCCCTGTGGGCTTCAATCCAAAATAGAATATTACAAATATTTTCAAAAGCAATAGAGTTTCAGCCACTAATATATAAAGAGAAACCAGTAGGAAAAGCAGAATTTAAGGAGTGTGTGTGTGTGTGTTGGAAATGATGGAGATTTGAATTTGTTAATGTGTTTTTATTTAAAAACTAAATGTATAGCAGCTTTAGATGAACAAAGAAATATGTTGGAGCAGGAACACAGACGCTTAAAAATCACACATTTAAAAGCAAGATATTCTGCCCGTGGATATTTTCACGGCATTTTATCTTCAGAAACAAATCCAGGACAAACTTTGTTGATGCTCGAGAGACGACACAGCGAGACTGATGAAGAACAAAAGAAAACAAGACCAGACAGAATCAGTCCATGCATCTAGATATACCTGAATTCTCCTCTGAAGTCAAAATATTTTAAATTCATATACTGAGTTCCATTTATAATTAACTGCGAATTGTTTCAACAAATTATTTTCTAAAATATGGTATGAGTAGTGTTAGGGTTAGAACAAACACATTTGTTTATTTGATTCGAGAGATTTGTTTTTTCACTGGTTTAAAATGCTCAAATCTGCGAAGGGAATAAGTTGTGGAAATTTGTGAAAACTTGTTCAAATATTAAGGTTTTTTTTATTATTTGTTCTTGACAGGGTATAAAAGAAAAGAATAGAAAATGCTCAGTATGCTCAGCTTTTCAAAACGTAATAAAAGGCTCAAAGCCTGGCATTGTTGCTTTCAATTGTATTTTATTAATACATTTTTAAACTTTGTTTGCAACATTTTAATTCTTGTCAGTCCTGATCTATCCTTGAATTTTGCTCCACTTCTTAATAACACAACATGTTACAATTAGCTTTTCTGTTTTGGTATTTGAGTAGCAGTTAAATATTAGACTATTCAAAGGGTCTCTGCCCATTACTCGTTTTGGGCTTATGCGGAATCATGCTAAAGCTTGAACAAATTCACCATGACATGAGGAGATGAAGGCTTGTCCTGCTGCAGGAAAAGTTCAGAGCTCAGAATACTCTGCGCATCAAGGTTGAAAGGGACAATCTAATTTGCCTTATTATGAATCTTTTCACCTGGTCTTTTACATAAATTGGTACATGTATTATCTATTTATTATTTATTATTATATTGGTATCATTTTTTATCATTTTAAAATAATATTATTTATGCCTTTTATATTGCTTTTATGCCCTTCTTCTACGATTTTCATTCGATGCCCCGCACTTCACAGTGCTGTTTGGGGGCTAGTAAATCACATAAGTACTTTGCAAGTAAAATGCAGTTTTATAGAGGTGCTTGGTGTGCAGTTTAAAAGATAAATGATTATTATAAATGATTATTGGAAAATTGATTTTGCAGTCAGAGCATCTGTTGCATTTAAGCGATCTGGTTTGAATCACAAGGGCTTCAGTTTGCTTAAAGTAGAGTTTGAAAAGTTTGCTGACATCCTTTTCCTAAAGTCCTCCCGACAGTAAGAGTGGATTTATAGGCGTTTTTGGATACGATGGATTCAGTCTGACATAAAGCAGCGTATCATCTGCATAGCAGTGGACCGAAATACCATAATTAGCAATGACATGGCCTAGCAGTGGAGCAGATAAAGTAAAGGAAGCAGACAGATATTGATTTTGATAGTTATGTTGGTCCAAGGACGGACCCTTGAGGTACACCATATCTAATTTGGTGTGGCTTGGATATTACATCATCAAAGGCCACAAATACAGGTTTGTTTGTCAAATAGGATCTGACTCTGCTGTAATCAATAGTGGATTATTGTGTGGTCCACAGTGTCAAAAGCATCTGTTAGGTCCAGTAGAACAAGAAGGGACTCAGAGCTCAAATCTTCTGTAATTAACAGGTCATTTGTCACCCTAACCAGTGATTCCTCTTTGCTGTGAGAGGTGTGGATTGGATATTTTTTTTTATAGTGTTTCTGATTTTTTTGTATTTATGGTGATGGGCAGCGATAACTTTCTTATAAATAACTTTCGATAAATTTCTTTTTTAGAAAGAAATTTGGGGGTTCGATGTAGGGAAATTGTAGAGATGGTAGCCTTCAACAAAACATAATAACAGGATCCAGAAAGCAGAATGAGAGTTTATTTCTTAATATAATGTACTTAACATTTGGTGATGAGACTAAACTGCAGAAACAACCTTGTTATATTTCCAACAGGCTACTTTTAAGCAAATCTGGTCTACCTTTGAAAATAAGACTGTCCTTCAGCTTTTTTTGTATGAAGATTAATTAGACAAAATATAACTGAAAAAAGTCCAAGTGAATTTCAAGAATTGTTTTTAATTATGTTTGAGGACTTGCTGAGTCCTATTATGAGTCATATTATGAGTCAACAAGGTATTTGCAATAATGGGTTTTTCTAGGGGACATTCACTTGTGAACCAAGGGGCACCTTGAATTTAAAGCAGCACCTTAGAATCAAGAATGCTCTGGAGGCTGCTTAATGTGTTTAAATCTGCTGCTGCTGCTGCTGTGTAGTTGATGACTGTAGAACTGGATACAGCATTGACCTAAGGGCATACGTGCCTGTTGGAAACTCCGGTCTGGTCAGAAGATGATGAATTTGAGAGTTTTAAATTCATTTTGGGTTGGTCAACTTTTCATTACGGAGCAGTCCTTGAAGAAGCTGTATGACCGAATAATCCTTGAAACAGGTTGCTGGGGATCCAATGTAGGCACCCCAACATTGCATTGGCTGGAGATAGTTGGGCCACAGACGAAGATGCAGAGATGGGATGTCTACAGAGTCCAAGGAACTGCCCTGATTGGTTCCTTGACCTTGAACCATGCAAGAGGGGGAACTAGAGCCTTGAAACCAGAGCCATGGCACAGGAAGATGGGCGGTGCATTTCAGGGGCACTTGGAAGATTGTTGGGTGTCCTTGGCGGCATGCTGGCGTCTATGCTTTCTGCTGGAAGCAGTTTTCAGTGAAATAGTTGACCTTGGTGCCAAGCAGCCTTTTCCGTGATAATCAATGGGAAATTTTCTTTGTCTGATGCTGAACCACAGGAACTCGTGAACCACCAGTGGTGACAATGAAGCACCCAGAGCGTGTGTCATCATCTTTGTTGCCTGACGAATGTAGTCAGTGGCAAAAGCTGGGTCCTGCCTCTATCTTGCTTCTCAGAGTTTTGGCCTGGTACAGTAAACCTGCAGGGTAGCCCAAGTGTGGACAGATGTGAGTGTCCAGATGCAGTAGGCTTTTGCAGCGCTGTCATTCCACACGATCTGAAGAACAAAATCGATTGTTTCAGGTACGCAGTGTCCTGACTGATAGAACAACCTCATAGTCACATGTATGGCCTCCAGCAAGTAAGGGAGTGACAATACGTTAGATAGACATTCCTGGCCAAGTAAAAACTTTCCTGCAACAAGATTATTTAAAGAAGCAGAATACAAACAATTATTAAAAATATTTTTTTAATGATCATCCAGATATAGATCAGCTTCCATAAACAAAACATTTGAAGAGAATCAGTCTCGAGAAACATTCTCTTATCATGAATGAGCAATGTGTTCCTTTCCATGGACCATGAGTTTTTGCAAGTAACCAAGAATAAACTCAGGCTGTTAATATAAATTATAACACAAGTTTGTACCAGATGATGCTCAAGGATTAAGTTGTAAATAACACAGACAAAAAATCCAGTGCTGTAGTAAATCTAAACAGTGATGGATTTTGAATATGACACCACAAGAAAATGATATTGCAAGGATGCAAATGACAAAAAACACATCCTTCTACTGCAACCAACTATTATCAACCATCAGCAATGAAGCAGTGAATGTACACATTTACATCTTGTTTTCTCCACAGCTGCAGAACGGTTTCCATGATTTGCTCACATCATCCGTGAGCAAGAAACATGCAGACTGTCTGCTGCTGTTGCCATGGTGATTTGCAGTATTTGAGCCCCATTGATCATGGCTTTTAGTGTCATGATGCTCAGTTTCAGGTCAAGCCACTCAAAGAGAACTACAATAATAGCCCGTTATAGCAGCCTCGCTTATAACAGACCCTCAACTATAACAGTTGGTGGGTCCTGCATTTTGATCTGCGGGAAGTGTTTATTCATCTTGTTTGTTTGATTTGTTGGTGTGTTATGGACGGATGTGTGTGTGTGTGTGTGTGTGTGTGTGTGTGTGTGTGTGTGTGTGAGCATTGTTCTTAGCTCAATGCTCAGCTAACAGTACAGGAAATGTTTTGTATAAGAAAAAAAGACACTTCTGTGTAATATGTTTTAATTTATACTTGTGAAGATGTGTTAAATGTTTCTCTAAACTAAGATGGTGTTAGCTTGTTGTATTGTGGAATATTGCTTGCTTAGGAGCTGCAGTTTCTAGTGATCATGTCCTTGTTTCTCTAGTGTTTCTCCATCGGAGCCACATGATGGTTAGTGGTGCTGTGTTATCAGCAGTGTTAATGGCTTCCACCAGCTCCACTGCTATTAGTTCCCATAGTCACAAGCACGTGATGGTGTAGGAAAATGTCAAAACTCACACTCCCTTTTTGTTTGAAACAACACAATGACTATGTGTGTGCGTGTACAATTGTAAACATTTCCATTTAAAATGTCACTGCATTTTGCCAAGGCAGTAAACGTGAACACGCTCATCATCTTCTTCAGTGGACATGTTAAGAAATTACCAGCAGCGACAGGAAAGCATTTGAAATGAACGTTTCCCTTCTTCGCTTCAGGACCCTACTGTTTCTCTTTTAAAGACATTTGAAGACAATGGTAATTCCAGTGAGTCATTCATCTGGCATGAAGTGCCATTTCCTCAGTCAACATCTTTCCACATATGTTACCAAAACAAACACTTGATTTATGTTACAGAAACAAACACTTGATCTATGTTACAGAAGCAAACACCATTGATTCTGCACCTCTTTCATAGAACGCAACTGCTTCAAATGTAGTGTTTAATTGTTGTGATTGTTGTAAATCTACTGTCTAAAACACTTTTCACAGGCAAACAATCGCTGTTAAATTCTAATGATTTCTCTGCACTGGTATTTAAACGTTTCAGGAATTTTGTTTGATACTGTATCTAGAGATTTGTGCCGTCCTGTGCCCAAACACTTTCACAGCCTCCTGCATTAGCTGTGTCGTTCATATGTTCTCAGATGTTTTCCAGATGGTGCTTTTTACAATTTGGTGTTTTGTTGGTGTTCCACTGTACAAAAGTGGAAAGGGTATGGTTTGTGGTGGGCATCGTGAAACTTTTCCTAGGAGGATCTCTCAACGGTAAACACAGGATTCGACAAGAATTAAAAGTGGAAAGAAATGGACTAGGGGAGTACTCGTGTACTGACTTGCTCGTTCACCGGGAGGGAAACAGAGACTTTTTTGTCCTGAGAACCTACAGCTTTCTGTCAACTGAAGTTCTCCATTGTGTTGAGCAATCTGGGGCAATGTTCACCCGAAGGTAAACAACAGTGGAACGAAAGATGAGAACCTAGAGGGAACATTCTGGCAAAGTCTTGCGCCCTTTTAGTAGATTTCGTTTCTACTTTACAGAAGACACCAGTGGACACTGGAGGTGTTCCATACCTTGCTCCCCACCAGAGTATGAAGTCACCAATTATTTCTGATAGGTTCTTGTCTCAAAAGAACATCTGACTGCCTCGTTGAGAATCCTGAGATAGGGATTATAGGTTGCTCCACATCAGATCCGGCGAGTTTGGACATACAATTGGAGCAAACCCAACATAACATTCAGTGGTAGAATACAACAATAAAATCGAACATTTGTTTGGCACAAATGTTGTTATTGTGATAAAAAAAATATGGTTTATCACGTAGCTGCAGAAAATATCAAAGCTTTTGAGTCATGCTGTAATTACTCACTTTCCCCAAGACCATGAGGAGTAGTTGCTGACGGAATTTTCCCAACATTCTTCTCTTTGCCCTGGAAAAAGAACCTTCATTGACAGGGATGTTCTTTTAAAGCAGAATAGGCAGGTAGGATGGAGTTAGCTGCTTCTTTTACTGTTGAGGTTGTGTTGTATAACCGCGCCACCATAGCTGAATAAATCAGTGTTGAGGACTGTAAGACACAGGAAGTGCAGGGTCTGTTCCATGAACGGGGTTTCTTGTCATAGTTATTTGGGGAGGAATGTTTAGACTGATGCTGAGGACCCTCAACAGAACTCAACATGACATCTGATGTACCAGAGCGTGATAAAACCTGGAGCAAGTACTCCAGCTCTGATACTCAGAGGAAGAGTTAGCTTGATGCGAAGAACTGAAGCACATTCAGCTTTCTGGTGTAAGTCTTCACAGAATACACCCTTGTGGTTTTTACGTGATGTCAGCGGATGAAATGAAACAAAGGAAGAAATTGTAACTATGCAACAAGTACACCCCCCCACCACCACCACCACCAGTTTACATAAGTAAAACCCTAAAAAAGGCAGTCTATAAAAAGTATGTACTGATCATTTAGCGCGAGGTTCTGGTTCTGAGGAGTGATTCTTACTCGTGGAGTGTTTCAATTTGATTAATTAGCAGAAATACAGTGTGAAAAATAGCTGGAAGCAGTAATGTTGGGGTTCTGCCTTTATGTTTGTAAAGTTTCAAATTGATGTAGTGTTTGCAGAATACAATATTTAAAAAGGTTCAAACATTTAACTGTTTTCTTTACACATAGACAACCACTAAAAACGCAGCGAATGAATACATGACAACACACAAAATAACTTTGGGCAGGTCTTCAGCCATTTTTATTGTAAGATTAGAGTTCAAAAAAGCTTTTTGAGGTTGAGGGGTTATTTTATTATACTGTGTACGTGAGTTGAAGAAAAAGAACGAGTTTACAACTGGTCGCATGTGGGCTTTGTTTTTTTGTTGATTTTCTTAGACATATCTGTCAATTTCGGGTAATGTTTGAAAGGTGTTAATGAATCTGTGGAGATTCAGGCCATGGCTGTGGAGAACAAAAGAACAGTGCATTCAGGGTGAATAATGTCTTCTAATTCTTTCTCTTCAGGAATACACCATCGATGTGTTTTTCCGGCAGAGTTGGAGAGATGAACGGCTAAAATTTGATGGCCCCATGCAAGTCCTGCCACTGAACAATCTTCTTGCCAGCAAGATTTGGACACCGGATACCTTTTTTCACAATGGAAAGAAGTCGGTTGCTCACAACATGACCACACCAAATAAGCTTCTGAGACTGGTGGACAATGGAACACTTCTCTACACAATGAGGTATGGCTTCAAACGGAACAAGAGAGAACATTATTATTATTATATTAACATTATTTTTATAAACTTATTTACTGTCATAATATTAATAACAGTCCAGTACGAATGGTCACTTGCTGCCCCTGAACTAAAGTTACACTAACTGGCTGAATCTCCATGACTCTGGCATTTGGTGTGTGTGTGTGTGTGTGTGTGTGTGTGTGTGTGTGTGTGTGTGTGTGTGTGTGTATAAGAAGCTAATATCTGCCTGAAAATTTCTTCGGTGGCGCCGCAAAGCATGAAAGATGAACATAAATTTTGCTGCACGTTTGGTTGGTCAATGTTTGTGATTACAATGAGAAAAAAAAAAAATAATCTTCAATGAGACAAATAATCTTTATTTTTACCTAAACTTAAGGTTCCAAAAAGATGAATTATATCCCTTTAAGCAAGGTATAAATCAGAAACAAGAACATACAACAACAAACATCAAGTGACAAAAGCCTCATAGAGCAGACACGACTCTCAGGAGAACGTTCGCTTTGACGGGCTTTCAGTGTGTTTATTGCCATGACAGCTAGTGATTCTCTGAGCAGTTCTAATAACGTTCTCGAGAGCTTCCCTCGTGGATGAAGCATGGAACCAGAATTAGGTCAGCGTCCGAGATCGCAAAGACGCCTTGAGAAAGAAGTAATGGTGCGTCCAATCCTTTTGTTTTCTCAATGAGTTCCCAACAAATGCAAGTTGTTGCAATTAAGTTGCTGTTTAGCTTATCCATTATTTGAAGTTTCGAAAGCCAATTTAAGTTGCTCAGCATTATCATTTAAATCACAAATTCTGATTTCAGAAAATAAGGGTTTTTCAATTTAGGAGAAGTGAAAAAGCAAAATTCATTAGCCAAATTGAGTGGTGTTTTAGGAAAGTGAATAAGCCAATCGGGCTCCCTGGATAAAGCCCTAGTATTATCACGATGACACATCTCTGAAGTGACTAACAGAGAGGAAACTCGTCCTATATATTCATACAGAGGTCAGCAGCTCCAGAGCTTGACGTACCCGGCAGTTAGTCGAGGTCTGGTATGGACAGATGGTTTCTCTCGTCCACACAGGTCCAAGGGACGATGCACCAGAGAGGAATGAGCTGACATTACCAGCATAGTCACGGATGTAAAATGCATAGGAATGCATGAACATTAATGCAAAATAAAGTTAAATGAGTAAAACAGTGTGTGTTTCTGAAGTACTGGAAGTATTGGAAAGCAATTCCTATGATTGGGAACGTACCATAGTCATAAATATAGCCGCAAGCAGTAATGGTGTGCCTTATATTTTTGTGACAATCGAAGAACATTTATTCTTGCAGTTAGCAGAATGATTATATTTCCTCCAAATATTAAATCCAATTAAAATCCAATTAATGATTATTGGTTATTGTCTCATGTATTTAAGTTCGTCCAGTCATTGTCCTGTTGTTGGTTTGTTGCAGTTGTTTCCTGTTACTCGTAACGTCTAGTTCATGTTAACAGTCACGTTCTTGTGCCCTTTTTGGATTAAACCCTCTTGGAAATAACATTTAACCCCTCGTGCTCCTTGATCTCGTCCAGGCTGCGCATGTGAATCCACCTTGCCTTGTCTGAGTGACAGTCGTTACTGTGACAAACTGTTGGCGATGATAAATGAACAAGTGATAAAATTAGCATCATATTTTTACACCAGCATAGTAAGATTTCATCCAATATAAAGTGCTCTTGTATCTTTTTGTTTTTGCTTTGATATCCTGGGCCACTTATTTTAGAAAAGTGATCCACAGCGAAGCTTCTGCCTTTCATCTGCACCTGATTAGTACGTATATTCTCCATGTCCAGGTCTGGGAGAAGTTCTCCTATGATACCAACTGGGTTGAAGACCAGTAGGGCTACAGCATTCTGAACTCTTTGCTATCTATCTTGCTCAGTCTGTCTGGCTGTCTGACTCTTCGTCCATTCATCTATATATCTCTCTTAGAGAGCAGCACCATAATGCTAATTAGAAGGGTTCAACAGAACAGAGTGATAATACATCCTAACAAAATTAACGTGAAAAGAACAGAATTTTCTTAAACTTTCAAGCATTCTGTCAACTATTACAAATATTCTATCTTTCTGTCTGTCTTTCTCTGCCTCTATATCTCTGCTTCTCTCTGTTCGTCAGGTCGTTCATCTGTCTAACCATCTATCAGCTGGCTAGTATACTGTATATGTGTGCATGTGTGGTCGATGTGTGTATTTGTGCATTTGTGTGGCACGAATTGAACTGGTGCCATCTAGTGGTGAGCGAACACTGCAGCGTGAGACTACATGATGCGGCGTAAAGCTCCTTCATGCTCACTGCAGATTCATGCCGATAGTAATTGTGTGTACATAATTTTGTATAGTTCTCTCTACATCAACACACAATATGTAATGTACAGATGACCTGAAGTCAAGTGCTCTTGAAGTTTGAGCTTTCTTGTTGCTCAGTCATTTATTGAGCTGATATCTGCATCATCAAATGTTGTACACTTGATATCGAAGGGGTAAAATATTTCGATTTTTTGAAAAACTGCAATAAAAGGCCTCTCTAGTGAAATGAAAGAACATGAATGCAGAAACGTTAATATAAATCCTCTAATAGAAGGCCACCTCCAATTGAGGGCCACACTGACAGAGGAGTTGACAAATAGAACGCCATTTTTACAATTAGTGTATCATATTCGAAGAAGAATGTACAAGAACAAATTACATTTACTGTTTCTATTTGTGTTTTAGACTAACAATACATGCAGAGTGTCCTATGCATCTGGAGGATTTCCCCATGGATGCTCATGCCTGTCCGCTCAAGTTTGGAAGTTGTGAGTTTTTGTCTTTTATTTTCAATCAACTTTAGTTAGAAATGTAGTGCTGTTTAGATAAAGTAAGTTCTTCTCCACCTACAATACTAAGTGTGATTTTAGATTTCTGCTTTGCAAAGAAGTACTTGAGATTCATGCAGATGATGCAGAGGATCTTGATCCTCAGAGAGCTGAAGTTAGAGCTTCAAGTTCGGCTGGAGAAAGCACAGAAATCTAAACTTGCCTGCAGTTAACAGCAGAACAATAAAGATGATAAACAAGAGATGGTTTAATGACTGGCTCCAATGCAGGGAGAGTAATTGTACAAACTCGCCAACCGGGAAATGAAGATAGCATCCTTGTCCTCCTAACAACCTCTTTCCAGGAAGTTTGTTTTATTTATGTTTTTAGATGTAGTCAGTGCTGCTTTCTTTATTTTGCAATCTTTATTTGTTTGTGGCTCACCTTGTAGCTTTTCATTTTATTGATTTTTTTTGTTAAATAAAAGCTGTCAAACTGCCAAGCTGAAATCTACTGAAATGCCTGACACACACACACACACACACACACACACGCACACACACACACACGCACTCACGCAATCTCAACTTTCCAACTAAATGTCTTGTGTTCTGTGTTTTCTTTTGTGGTATTGTAATAATGTCTAACTAAACCATCTGTTTTTCTTTAAGATGCCTATACGAACAATGAAGTTGTATACATTTGGACAGCAGATGATGAAAAATCAGTTTCAGTGGCACCTGATGGTTCTAGGCTCAACCAGTACGATTTGTTGGGCCACGTCATTGGCAAAGAAACCATCAGCTCCAGTACAGGTAACTTGACCGTGACATCACATCCTGCTGTGTCTCTTGCTCCCGCCCTGGTCAAGTTTTATCTCTTAACCTAAAATGCCATTTTTTAACTATGTACAGTGGTACCCCGACCAACGAATGTCCTTACTAATGAAAAACCCGAGTAACGAAATGCATCGCCGCGAAAATTTTGTCTGGAGCAGCGAAAGAAATTTGCCAAAACGAAACAAGCGTGTCATGGTCTTACCGCGAGCAGGCAGTTGTTTAATCCTCATGCACATCAAATAAAC
>SOMO01000049.1:432483-452360 GCA_028128575.1 Paedocypris carbunculus | reverse complement strand
TGTAATTAATGCCAGAGGAGACTGGCACCAGTGAGCATGGCGCTACTAGTCATTGTTAAATTAAACTCAGTGTTATAGTTTTCTTTGTGTTTAGTTGTTTTATGCAGCTGCTTTGCCTTGACCAATAAATTGAACTTGAACTTTCTAAAATCGGTTATAAATTGTTAACATTTATTTGTCACAAACAGTACAGCATGTATAGTACAACTATTATATAATATAAGATAATATAAGATGGTTAGATGGAAACTTTATCTCGGGGAGATATTCACAAGATCCAGATTTATAGCAATACATTCAAGATGATACAAACTAAGTCAAATAGACACAATGATTATATGATGAGTGTATTTGCATACAGCTGAGTACAGAATATGGTTGTGGGCGTGACAGTAAATCAGTGGCATTGGTTACCATGCCGATGTAGCGTTAAAGAGACGTATGGCATGTGAGAGAAGAGACCCCTTCAAGCTGTCTGTGAGGCACGACAATGAAAGCCGCCAGATGCTCCTCTGCTTGGAGATGATGCTGTGCAGAGGATCTCTGAATTTCTTTTCAGTGGCTGTCGTTCTGTGACATATGACAGGATGTCTGGCTCCATGCCAACATCAGAGCCCGCTTTCCTCACTAGATTGTCTAAACATGAGGCACTCTTCTTCTTAAACTTCCTTCCCAGCACACTGCGGCATAGAATAAGGAGCTTGTCACAACAGTCTAACAGAACATCTGGGTCAATTTTTTGCAGATGTTGAATGAAGCTCTAACCCTTCATATATAGGGCATTTATGTTGGCAGTCCAGTTTGTCATGGTGCTGCACACCTAGCTCTTTGTATGTTACGTATATAATGTTCTTGTTAATGGTTACAGCCTCCAGTTAGAGTCTGACACTTAAAAAGTTCCCATCTCTTTTGTCTTGGTGGTGTTGAGGTGTTCCATAATACCTTAATGGAAAAAGTTTTACTTCGAGCAGAGAATCAGGAAGTTCAGAAAAAACAGAGTTGCAAAAACACAGAATCTGTAAATAGATAAGCGGGGGCAGTTAGAAAGACATGTTTGGAGACATGAGCACTAGAAGAAGAGGATGGATTTGGTTGGTGGCTTTGTTGGTTGGTTGGTTGGTTCTGGTTGGTTGGTTCATGCCTTTCCAACCAAATGACCAGACTGTCTTTAGAACATCAAACAAGAAGTGTCACTTCCACCATCTCAATTTGGATGATGGAACACCACCTCCGACTAAACCTTGACTAGACATAACTCATGCTCAATCACCGATACAGCACAACATAACCATGTCATTTTGGCTCACCCACATAAACATTGTCTAAGACTACTCAAAGATTTTCTGACCACAGGGTTCAATTTATGCTACTTACCTTGTAGTTCAAAGTAGTTCAAACTCAAGGCTGGATTACTGTAATGTCCTTTTGGCAGGTCTTCCTGTCGTCTAACCAAACCAAAAGGTTGCAGGTCACTTCACTGCTTGTCTCCTTGCACTGGTTACCAGTTGCTGCCAAGTTCAAAGCTTTAAATTTGACCAGCAAGACCAGTACTGCACCATCCTTTCCTCAACTTTCTGGTTGTTCTAAGAATAAACACATGCTCAGTTGTTTATCTGCAACAACGATAAACATTTCTTATCAGAACTTGCTTCAGTTCAACTGCCCTCAGGTGGTTCCAACTAGACTTTATTTGATTAAAAGGCTCCACCGAACTCCATTATTAAAAAAACAAAGCAACATAAAAACTGAATTATACAATATGATGACCCTGGACCTTCAGAAGTCCACCACCATCTTTTTTGCCGTGGTGGTGGTGGTGTTGGGGTGTTTTGAAATTTGTTTTCTTAGAGCAGAGAATCAGGGAGTTATAAAAACACGAAAGCAACAAATAGATAAGCCAGGGCAATCGGAGTTAGAGAGACTATCAATCCCAGGGATATGAAGCAAACATGGTTGATTTTATAACTTACAGTAATTTATAAAATTATTTAAAAAAAAATGGCAAATGCATGTTGTGCATGTTTGCAGGCAATATGTGATAATTATATTATGTGTAGAGACATGTGTAAAGACAAGTGTTTACCAACAGTGTTTACGTTTGCCGAAAAATCTTTATACTTTGTGCTATCTGCATAAACAATGAAACTGTGAACTATTAAAAACTGTCTGAGAAGCGATCAAGACTCTTTATGCACTGAATGTGAAAACAGAAAATTCAGTCTTAAATGCATTTGCTCTATTATTTTCAATATCATTTGGACCAATTTTATATTGCTAAAGTCTTTTTTCTGAAGGCTCAAGTATTAATGAATTAAATTAAACACAAATCCTTGAAATCCAGTTCATGTACTTCATCCAAGAGTCACATTAAACATAAGGATGATAAGTTAGTATAGTATAAATTAGTTAATTTGTAAAAGTGGATTGAGTAGGTTTTGTCTTTTATTCACTGTTTGGTTCTGCTTTAATTTCATCAATTAGATCAATGCCTAATGAGATTCTCTCAACTGCCTTCCTCTCCATAGCTGCACAATGATTTTCTTTCTCACGGTCTAATAACGTTACTGTTCGAAGTCTTTCTTAGATTTTTTTTTTTTTTTGCTGCTGGCAAGTCATTTATTTTTCACTGTAAATTCCATCATTTCACTGTGTCTGTAGAAGTGGTCTATTATAAAGAGTTCAGAGCGTGATCTTATAGACATGTCTTTTTCCATATGCAAATTATTTCTTATCTAACCCCCTTAATCCTTTACCCCATTAACCCCCTAACCTCAATTCTTAACCCTACTGTATTTGCCTCCAACCCCTCCATAAACACGACACTGCTGTTTGTGTCTGTTATATCCTGTTCATACTTTGGTTGCATTCTGTGTTTTCCTGATGTGTTTGCACTGTAAAGCCTCAGCTGATCTACTCATTGGTTTAGAGCGGTTCTCAAACGTTATTGGTTGCGCCACCTTTAAACCTACGATATATATAAAAAACAAGACTACCAACTTGAAGTGAAAAATGTCATATTGACAAAGTCACTTTCTTCTTTTCTAGGAGAATATGTTGTGATGACAACGTATTTCCATTTAAAGAGAAAAATCGGCTATTTTGTGATCCAAACATATCTCCCCTGCATCATGACAGTCATACTCTCTCAGGTCTCTTTCTGGTTAAACCGAGAGTCTGTCCCTGCTCGTACTGTGTTTGGTAAGTGCTACTTATTATTTGTATTATACTGTAACTCTAATCCACCTAAACTAGCGCAAGCCTCTTTTAAAGTTCATTTCAACACAGTTCCATTTGTAGATGCTAAAAGCTTAAGAGGTGAACCAAGTTGCCACAGTAGAGTGTGGTTTTTGCAAAACGTAATTTTTTGGTACTTTATTCACAAAAATGTATAATATTTTCACAGTACATTTTATGACAGCTGTTTGCAGTAATCATAGTATAGTGAAAGGTGAAGTGAAATTTAGTGATGCATTTTTAGATTCCAGCTCATTTACCAGCTGGTGTTGGAAATAACAACCAATAAAAGAAAAACAACGCTTATTTTGGTGTTATTGTGTGCATCTTTCAGGTGTGACGACTGTCTTGACAATGACAACACTAAGTATAAGTGCCCGCAACTCACTTCCCAAGGTGGCCTACGCAACAGCCATGGACTGGTTCATGGCCGTCTGCTACGCATTCGTCTTCTCTGCTCTCATCGAGTTTGCTACAGTCAACTACTTCACAAAGCGCAGTTGGGCCTGGGATGGACAGAGAGAAGCCCTGGAGATGCGGGTCAGAAATCTATAATTGTGTTTTTTCTCTTAGTTCATTCTTGCTAGATGTCAATGTTTTTGTAGCAAGAATTACACCGGGAACGCACAGATGATGGCAGGCTGAGAAATCAGGCTTTCAATGGAGAAACTTTGAATTGTCACAGAAAGGAGTATGAAAACTGGATGTTGCTTCTCCACAGCTTTCACATGACATGAGTCAAATATGCTATTAATCTCTTTAATCAGATTCTGTTCACCAAATTTTTTTTTGGTTCAACCAAAGTATTACTGTTTTGATTTTATGTGGTTTTGTACAGTGTAAAAAAAGTATAAATCAATTGATCTGGAAAATGTGAGCTGTTGAAAAGTACTTGTCATTGGATGACATAGGTTTGGTCTGTGGATCACTGCTGGACATGTTATGCTTGCACTCTTTGTAATTATAGTTGTTGCCCAATCAAATTAAAGCTTTTTTCTGTGTTGCTGTGCTTTAAAAAATGTACAAGTTTGAGAGATTTTCACGTTCAAGTCAAATTTGGAATTAAATTTTCTAGTTCTAATGTAGTTTCTACATTACTGAGCTTCAAAACCTTCTTAGCAGGAACAATTATATTGGTTGGACTGTGAGCTCAAAGTCCTTCATGAAGTCAATCCTGTGGATGTGAGTGCAACAGGTCAATGTCATTAAAGCTGGAGATTGCTGTTCTTTTTGTATATGGAACAATTAGCAATGTTTCGTAAAATTCCGGAACGATCTATTGTAATAATCTATTGGCAGCGAGATGTTGAAAATAGGAGGTGAGAGCGCAACCTGGAATACCGAAATTTTTACTTTGTGTGGGCTTATCATTGGAAACAAGTTTAATGTGAGATACTTTTTAGGTTTGACATAATGTATTTAACCCTTTGCTCCTATGGATTTTTCTTTGCAGAGACGAGAGTCTACGTCTTTCTCTAAGAAGACTAACAACACATTCAACATTGTTGGAACCACCTACAGCATGAGTGCAGTCAAAGATCCAGGACTGACAACCATTTCCAAGAGTGCCACGGCCTCGTCACCCCCACCTCAGCCCTATCGAGAGGTCCGTCTGCCTAAGATGGATGGAGAGTATGTACCAGAGGGCAGGAAGTCATACAATCGTGTTAGCAAAGTCGACAAGATCTCTCGAATCATCTTTCCTGTACTGTTCTTCGTCTTCAACTTGGCTTACTGGGCCAC
The DNA here is from genome assembly GCA_028128575.1 of Paedocypris carbunculus. NCBI lineage: Eukaryota > Metazoa > Chordata > Actinopteri > Cypriniformes > Paedocypris > Paedocypris carbunculus. Next base: position 447,383 of record SOMO01000049.1, on the reverse strand, counting down.
GTACGTCAACAGAAAACCAGCCATCAATAGGTCAAGCCATCAGAAATAAACTCGTGATCCAGCTGCGGAGAAGCAGAAGAAAATAACAAATCCAGTCTTAATTAGCCAAATAATGCTTTAAAAGATGTGTAATAATGGAAACATTTTCTTATTCTTTTTTACAGCTTGTTCTGGGCAAGTGCTTTGTGGAGGCACAACCTTTGTTGTTTTATGTATCTGAGTGCGTTTTAGATGCCAGTTCTGTTCCTGCATGACGTACAAACAATGATTTCTCTGGATTTATCACTAGTCTTTCATGGGTAGGATCAAGTGCATGAACCGGAGGAAAAAATCTGGACGTCAAATGTCACGTCCCTGTAGCTTTGTAGCAGCAGTAGTGGTGTTGGTAGACTCGTCGTGTGTGTTCAGTAATATCATAATAATGATAGAAACCATCAAAACGATCAAGACAAATAGTCTTCAGGAAGCATTGACTAAGTCTGAGGAGAAGTAATTGCAAGTACAAGTTAGCTCATCAAACTATATCCTAAGTTGACCACTAGTTCTCTAAAACAAATTGTATAAATTATATTTCAAACCCATTGCATTTCAGTAATTATTTAAGTATTTAATTAAGTAATTAATTAAGTATTACTGAACTGACTGAATGTCTTTGTCTCAAAAATTGTAAATCTCAGTGTGGCGTATCGACTTTGACTTCCTGGTGAAAGTTTTGTTGTGAAGTCTACTCAGTGAGTCAGGTGAAATGGATTTATGGTCGGTAGATAAAGTCTCAGTGGAAGTCTTTTTCTAAAGCCGTGAGAGTTTCAATCAGTTCTCTAGAGGAATCGGATGTTTCACGCGCTTATTCACAATGCATCTGTCTTCACTACTTTTTCACCAGGACAATCAGAACTTTTGCTCCAACTAGAATAAGGTTCAAGAGGAAAATGAAGACGGGTTTCTAGTTACAATTTATTTTGCCATACATTACCTAGGCTTGTGAATGCAGATTGTATTTGCACTGATTTATGACACCACTGTGATTATTGTTTAAGGTAATTGAACAGTTTTATTGAAGGTCAGGCTAAACTAAAAGTCACAAAAGAACGTTAATGTGAAAGTATGTTTATTTCAGGTATGAACATCGACATACTTCACGAGTTTGATTGAGAAATATATTGTAAAAGCAACAGAAAAAGACGTTCACGAAAGGAATGAATAGATTTTTACAAGTACATTATAACCCATTACATATTTAGACCATACAGTATATACCATATAAAATTGTACCATGTTTTAAAAGGTTAATTTATTATCTAAAACAATTGACAAACCTATGTAATTATCTTTAATAACTAAGTACAATTTATTTAATAAAGAATTACTTTTCGATAGATAAACAAATCTTTGACGTTTTAATGTTGTATAAAACACAAATGATGTACAAAAGACAGTTTTTTGCTATTGTAAATTATTTAAATATGAAAGGGTAAAGGTTTATTGTTTAGATTGTTTGAATGCTTGGGAAAAGCCATGTTACTTGCTGCTGTTTAACCTCGGAACACACAGATTATCCACATGTTCCCAGGAAAGCGTCCTGCTTCAGAAATGATCACACATTAACTGCTAATACATGTATTTAATACATTGCATTAAAATTTTAAAAGGTAAGAATACAGAATGTTGTTGTTTAATAATGTAACATTTTTAAATAACTATATTTACACATCACACACACACACACACAGATTAAAATTTGATAAATGCACAGATTATTTTATTCTACAGATTGATCACAATTACAATTGCTGTGGCCTTTTTTGAGTTTTGTCTAATAAACGGTTGATGTTAAGGAAGAACGTTGACAGTGTTAGTTGCTAACCTACTACTAATTTTATTATTTTTTATGTAACACATTTCAAATGGGTCCTGCATTTTACCAAAATTGACATTTTCTGTTTCTCAGATTTAAAGTTGTGGGGCCAAAATTTTAATTACTGTGTCTTATTAGACGTGACATATTAGACAAGCATAGCGTTCATCTTTTCATGTTTTTTACACTGTGATTTACCACTACATTTAATTCATTTCTGGGGTTCAGGAGTATATTGTCTCCCAGTGGGTTTACAACCGAGTATAGAGCATAAATCCTTTCTAAATGTTAAAGAAACAGATTACTACCAAATACTGTTTGTATTCACTTGAGTAATAATCTAGAGTAGCTAATTGTAGTTAAATTCTGATTTCTGTAGCTTGAGTTTGGGTTCCAATAGTTGAACTATTAATTGTATGTATTTTTCAGAAACAATTGGCTAATTCTGTAAATTGATTACCTGTTGAATACCTGAACCAGCACAAATGTATCTGTGAAACCACTTCACATGATTGAAATAATACTCAATACATTTTATAAAACTCAACTTCAATTTGTGTATGAAGCGCTATTCACAGTCTCATACTGTCCTAAAACGCCCGTGTGAAATAAACATTCAAAAATGTGAGCGTTATATTTAGTGACGAGACGGTAAATGAGAAGACAGATCTGTAGCACTTCTACATGTTCTCTGTGCAGGAAGGGGAATCTCACTGTGACTCAGATCATTTCTTCTGTTGCTACAAGAGTCAGTGTGTGTTTTCTTGTGCAGGTTATGAAAGATTTTTCTGAAGGTGACGTGCATGATTTGGTTGTGCCATGCAGAGTTTTCATATTCTTTTAAAATCTTTTAAAAATCATCAGCTGACTTCTGTGTTGACTTGTATGTGCTGTATTCAATAGTGCAGGTTTAACGGATCCTGAATGATTTGTTACAGTGAACTAATGTTGTTTTATACATTCATGTGAACTGCTTTGCTTTTTGTTCAATAAAAACTCTGTCAAGTCATTTAGTTTGTAGTAGTACTATATTGTAATTAGCAAAATCTACTCACATTTTTTTTAATTTAAAAGTTAAACTTAAATGCCTAAAACCAGATCAAACGTAGCAAACATTTAAGGTACAGACTGAAGTGAATTGATTTATTTAATTAAAAATGTTTCTTCCAGAAATATTGTAGAACAATAAGATTAGATTGGCTTTATCAATCCCACCAGGGCAAATATCTGAATATTAGTGTTTACATTTAATTGCTTACACTTTACCCCGCTTCCTTGCCATTGGGCCCCACATTGGTGCATGTGAGGGTTTACATGATTAATTGATTTATTAATTAATTGTATATAAATAAATATATACATTTAAAAATATACAAATGTGAGAAAACAGGGAGGGGGGGCACAAGAGGGTTCCAGAACATAAACAATAAACATTTAATTCAAGTACAAATACAGCTGTACATTTACATGAGCAAACAACTGATAATGAAAACGAACAATATGAATGAAACAATCTGATAATGTTTACTAAAAGTTACTAAATGCTTTTCAACTACCTGAATGAATCATGATTTAAACAGGAATGTGTGTATAAAGCATTTACTAACACACTAAGTAACTGTCACTTTATGTCTGTACAATTGTAATATAGATGCTATAAAATCATGAATAAATCCTTTGCAGTAGTATTTATAAACTACTTTCTAAAGTCTATTAATATATGAGCAATGCTTTATAAGCACTTTTTTATTACTGATGCTTTCTGCTGATACTAATAGTTAATTTCACAAAGTTATTGTAAAGTGTTACCAAATTTTTGTTTAATGACACTGTCACAGATGTTACAGTAAAACCCTTAATGCAAATAGCTGCTTTCGACACCACTGACATAATTGGTATTTAAAAATACAAATATGAAACGTATTGAAACGCAGCACATACAACTGCTACTTGTAAACTAAAACATGCTTCAAGAACAAGAAAAACAATTACTTTACTGTATTGAATACAAATCTCACACTAAACAACCCCGATATCTCAAGAAGCATGATTTGATTCTACCAGTTAGAATGGGAAGGAAAAAAAAAAAAACAAAAACAGAGTTTATAAACTCAGCTTTTGCTGCTGACTGTAACTTCATATATACAGAGTTGACACATGGTCAGGATTTTCCTCACAAATGCTCATCTTTTTCTCTCCATGATGGAAGGTTTTTGTTTTTAACCAGATGCTCCTGATACATATTTTGCTGCTGGATTTCCAGAGACTTTTCTTCCTAAGAAATATAAAACAAATTGACAAATTTCATATTGTCTAAAACAAAAACATGTGTGCACAGAGATGAACAAAATGTAATGTTTAAAGGTGAAATATTATTAGCGATGAGGTTTTAGTTTAGACACAAAATGAATGTGTTTCTCCTTGTGTGCTCTCAACACATCCATGATTATTTGTGTGAGTGATGTCACAATTTAACCATTTATTAAAACGTTTCATATTTCAGAACACAATATAAACTAACTAAAGTTATGAATTAATCTCAGGTTATTGTAACATTAATCTCAGGCTAAGTTTCATTTGAAGCAAGTGAACTGGACAAACAAAACATGGCCCGATGAGAATTGCTTTATGTGAGAATCTTACAAAAAGATATCAAACCCTCTCTATGTGAGATTTAGAGGCAAAATTGTCTGTAGGGATGACGACTGAACTTACACCACATGAAATGCTGTCACTTTGCTGCATAGGCAGTAGATGTTCAACCATGTCTCTTATGTTGCCAAAGGTGGGACGCTGAGTGGGTTCCAGACTCCAGCACTTCTTCATGATTGTGTATCTGCAGGACACAGAGTTGAAGCCATTACTTTTTTGTGTTTTAAGCTTTACTCTCTGGAAGTTAGAACTCACATCTCAAGAGGGGCAAAGTCTGGCTGAGACATGTGGTAGCCATCTTTAATCATCTTGTAAAACTGTGCATCGATCACAATGTTTGGGTAAGGACTGGTTCCTAAAAGCAGAGATATCAGTATCTGAGATTCTGGCACACCGAATATCATAACCACATATGAGACAGTCGGCAATAATGTTCTAATATATGTTCTAATCTTTTTTGTTGATCAGTTGTAATTATTAGTTAAACTTTAACCTCAATATGTAAGTAAAACATTTCCAATTCTAAAAAAGCTTTTGAGGTTCAACACAACGCTTTATTTAGAACATGCATTTTGTTGATTATGAAACAGAAATTGGAGTTTGAGCTACCCATAGAAAATATTTCCCATAATAGGACTCCGTAAGACCAGACGTCACTCTGCACGGTGTAAACACAGTCAAAGATGCTTTCTGGTGACATCCACTTCACTGGCAGTCGGGCCTGTAAAACCAACAAAACACAATTATCCTACTGAATAATACAAATGTACACCTCAAAATGTAAAAGTACCATATTTACGTAAATATAAGCACCCCCTTGATTTTTCAATCATAAAATCTTTTTTTTTTGTTTTTACATTTCTGGTTAAATTACGTTAATTTTCTTTTAACAAACCTAACACTTGACTCATATTACTTTAATGTTGTTTATTTCCTTTAATAATATTTTTTAAAAATCTATTCTAGTCATAAAAACGTCTATTATTTGCGTAACCTCTGTTAGCTGATTTGTCGAAGTGACCTGACGATGAAAGGGAACAAATATTATTCATTGTTTTACCTTTGTATTACTTCTTCTAGTGTTATTTTGTTCTTGAGTGTTGTGGCATTGCTAATGTTTGTTTTACCATTAAAAGCTTATAATCTGCCTTCGGAACTATTATTTAAAGACGCACACGCTGTGTTTCTGTTTATATCTGATTGCTCCTGACTTGAAATATGGAAAAATGGGCCTAGTCTGGGTTTTCTGTCTGTCTTTGACAAAGTCATGTCTGTTTGCATGTAACATTTGAGTTAGGTACAGTATATGTGAGAGCATGAAGATCGCACTGGGATTCTTAAAATTCCTAAATGTTCAATGAGAATTGTCCGAATAAATTAATGTGCTTTTAAAGTAGCTGATTTTCACTCAGAGCCAAGAATGATTAATGAAAATATTAATTTGATTGGAATATATGATTACAAGCAATTAGCTTTTTGTAACTATACAGTTAGTCAAATTTCTCAATTACAAACAGTTTAGTCAAATGACTCATTATTTACAGGATAAAGCTTGCTGTATATATTTTCACTTACATTTCCCTTCACCACATAATTCTGGTCATTCATGATGTCTCGTGCCAGGCCAAAGTCGCAGATCTTCACAACGTGAATGTCAGTCACGAGAATGTTCCTTGCTGCCAGATCTCTGTGGATACACTGAAAATAAACAAGGAAACAAGTAGAATAAATACACTTACTCTTGATTTTACGCAGATTCAAACCCCAGTCTGATAGATTCCACAAACCGAACATTATCTACCCCAAATTAATGCATGCAAGAACACTGTACATTTTTGGAGGAAAGGAATTCCATTCCTTGTGCCACTTGGTAGGAAAACTTCAACAAATCCACATTATTTAACATCCACATTTCTTCTTTCTCTTCTTCGTTACAAGATCCTAAGTGGAACAAAAATGTATAAGTCCAGTTCTATTTTATTCTGTATTTATAAGAGTACAAATATTGACGTATACCAAGATTTTGGAACTTCTTGTCTGATTCTGCATTTTGACTGTTTTCTGCCACCCTTAAACAGCCAGAAAATATACTGATTTTACAACCGTCTTTTGCAATATGTATTGGAACGATTATTTAAACTCCAAAATTACATTTCCAGTGCCTACATTGAATACAAGTGTATGGGACCAAACTAAACAAATTTCATTGATTTCAAAGAAACAATAGGGAATAAAATACCTGTTATACTGCTTGTCTTGATGAACCAGCACATTTTCATAGAGTCTTACATTTCTCTGAAATGGTTGATCCACAACATCAAGAAAAACAAAGGTTTGGGATCTTTGACGTAAAAAATTGAGAAGGTCCCCGTGACTGCAGTATTCTGTGATCATCAGAAGTGGTCCTGCGCCAGATCAGTGAAACATGTTACAATCATATCATTTTCTTCGTCTTTCCAATTGCGTTGTTTTCATTTAAGAAATATATGTACAATTATTGATTATAATTACAAATAAATGAAGCATAATGCACTATAGAGTATGGAATAAGCATGTTAAAAAACTAAATGTAAATTCCAAAATATTTAAATAAAAATTTCAAGCTCGATACTCGATTTAAAAACATAATATTATCAAATTTCAGGGTGAAAGGGCACCATTTTTAGTAATAATAATGTTCCAAAAAAGAACTAATCCATCGGAACTTCAATTTGGTGATGTAATTTAACCCTTTACTCACCATCTAGAGTACAAGCCCCAAGAAGATTGACTATGTTGTCATGGTGTCCAATATAATTCAAGATCTTCAGTTCTGACATGAGCGCTTCTTTTTCTTCTGAGCGAGCACTGGCTGTTAGATTCATACAAAACAGAACTTATAATAATGCAATGATGCAGTAAATGTATTGATAAAATTATATAAAAATGACTTCCCACAAGTACATTATAAAAATGGGAATGTTTTTTTTTTTTTGCCACTTCCTGATGTGATTTTCAGGTAAAGCCTGGGCCAAATGGCTTGCGAGAGACACTGGTTACAGCATCCTTTACTTATTACAAGAAAATCTCACACTTCAGCATTTTCACCGCCACCCGTGTCACGTTCTTATCTTCACCAAGGCCGTACGCAGTCGCTGTCACCACCTTTCCAAATGCTCCTGCTCCCACAACTTGCCCTGAAAACAAATTGCCAATTATATTCCTGTTTTTCTAGTTTAATAGCAATACAATAAAATACAATGAGTTCCGTTGATGTTAAACAAAGAACGCATTACCTAGCCTCAATTTGCTTCGAGGGAATTCTAGTCGGTTGTCGTATGGAAGTTGAGTGGGATCGATGAATGTGTAGTTGTTCCCTTCATTTACCTCAATAATCTTCCACTGGATTTCAAACTTGTGCTTCTAAGGTAAAACAGGCAGATGAGTAAAGTTTTTAAAATTGGGTTTAAACACAGTAAAATAAAAGAATATCCTTTACCTGTTTGTGCTTAAAGAAGATGATCAGCAGCAGCAACAGAAATGCCAGATTAAAGCCTCCAACCAGAACAACCGTAAGCACTGAGGTGGACCACCTTGTCAAATCAGCGCCAACATCTGGTTGAAAAACTCACGTTTTAGAGCACACAAACACTACAGTGGCATCGGACATTTCTTACGTGAGATTTTAAAGTTGAACGTGTCATGATCTTCTCCAGCAATATTTCTGGCCACGCACTCAAAAGTCAAGTTTCCGTTCGTCTTATTTGAGGGCAGAACACTCTCCACAGACATCTGCTTGAAGTCACCATTCGCTTCCAAAATGGTTTCGGTGGCCGATAACTCTAGACGGGTTGTGTAGTTACTGCACCTGTGCCATATTGTTTTAATGTTAGAGAATGAAGCGTCTTCAAAATAGATTTGTTTATTGCAAAAGTTACATGTCAAAGCNAGACTACCAGTAAAATTGCATTAAATCAAGGAAATGCATTTTGAATTTGGTTTTTGAAAATGTTTTTTTATTATGAATTTGCACATACTCAGAAACATCACACTGAAACCACTGAATTCTGGGTCTGGGAAAACCTGTAGCAACACAAACTGCTGTTCCTTTTTTCCACTTGATTGCAACGGTGGGTCTTTCTGTGTGTAAAACAAAGGCACACACAACACAATCGATTAACCAATCAAACTTGTGCTTTGTCTTAATGCAGTTGTCTTCACACACACACACACACACACACACACACACACACACACAAACATACGGTAAACATGCAGCGTTAAGACGACAGAAGCATTGACTCTTCTGTTGTCTGTAGTGAAGACGTAGTGACCATGTTCTTGCATTCCAACTTCTTCCAGTCGGATTCTTGATATACTAATACTGTGAAATAAGAAGAAACAGTTGGCAAACATTTTTAAAGAAATATGATGTGATGACCCTAGTGATATTAAATGCCACATTAATCTATATGACAAACACCTCCCACCAGTTTTGCGACCAGATAAAGCTTTTTAAAGCAAAACGGTTAAGAATCCCATAAAAAAATACACCTTTATAATTGCTAAATAAAAAACTGTTAGGAAAATCCTTATAAATTATCTCTTTTATCTGTGCTTAATTATGTTAAAAAATTTGATCTACTAATTTTTATTACATTTTTTTTTTTTTTAATAAACTAGATCTAAAGAGCTGGTCAAGATGTAGATGAAGTTAATCTTCTTTATAACCTATCATCGATCCTATGAAGTTCTTCTACGAAGGTCTGGTTGGATTCAGGAGTCGTCCACTTTGTCTGGGACACTTCAGGATAGGCTTCAATTTGCACCGCGAGTTCAACTGTCTTTCCCATCAAAACCTCGATTTGTGTCCCATTTGATTTGTAGTCAGGTGGCAGAAGTGGTGTGAGCTCAATAAAAGGAGAATCTGAAAAACATAACAAATGTGCAATAAATCATTACTTTAAAAATGAATTTGGAATAAAACCTCTTGGTTCTTGCATTATTCTGTTGACTTGTGAAAGTGATCAATATATTGTCGTAATGACTGTGGGCATAGCTCTTGTGGGCATCAATTTCTTTCTACGATTTTTATAAAGGTAAATCAAGAAGACCCAAATAACCACACCCACAACCTAATTTATGAATTAAGAGGGAAGGCTTCTGAAGTCGTTGGCTTGAGAGTCAGTGTCTCTTCTGGAACCACTTGAATCGAATTGCAAACGTATGGTTTGTGGAGCTTTTTGTCCTACCATAGATAAGGCGACATAGCTAACTCCTTCCCAGAAAATATGAGTGAGTTCTGAACCTGCGCCTATTTGAAACTAGCAAAGTTTGTGCTGCAAAGTCCTGGTGCACAATGGACGAGAAACACGTGGATCATGAAATTGCTTCCACGATCCAGTGAGTTTCTGTTTGGATGCTGCGAGAGTCTTAAATTTCAGATTGGTAGAGGTAAACACCTCAGAAGCAAAAGATTGAAAGGCTCTGTGTTGATAAGTGGACGTATGCAAAAATATTGCAAATCAATAATATGAATGGATTATTGTAAAACAATCTATTAATCTGCTGAAAGACAGCACCCTTACAGCACAAGCAGGCAGTTCTCTATGCTAAAAAAAAAAAAAAAACTGAGGGTAAGTAGCCATTGAACAAATTTGCCTTTGGCAAAGCGCAACACAGTGTCACTACAACACACATCAAGTAAAACTTTCCAACCTACCTACAACTTTGAGAAAAGCCATAGTGCTATTTTTTCCCGCCTCGTTCTGGGCAGTGCAGGTTATATTTCCTGTGTCAGATATGTTAACACTGTCAATTGTAAAGAGGCTGGTGATGCAAATTTCCTTGCACTTTCCAATCTCTCTTTTTTGCTCATGTTTAAGCACCTGAAATTGACAAATGAAGCACACATTGATATTGTTAGAATATAACATATATAAAAAACGCAGAGAACCGTACAAGTATAGATTAATGTCTTTCTCTGATACTTATTAACTTACTATCTGGGTTATTCTGTTTTATTTTCAGTGGAACTCGTGACCCAGAGGTTCCACTATTGAGACTAAGACACTGGACCTGAACTGCTCATTTGCTTCAATTAAACTTACTGTGTAATTTTCACTGGCAAAGTCCTTCTGTAAATCAGTTGTAAAGCAGCAAACAGAATGATTTAATGAAAACAAAAACATGAGACAACCAGAACCCTTACATCTTCAGAAGCAACCAGAGCAATTAGGCAAACGACAAAGTAAAAGAGCAGTCAGAAGTAAAAATAAATAAATAAATAAAACCTATTTTATTTTACCTATAAATAAAATTAATTTTTACNATTGACTGATTAAGTCATTCAATGCATTCATTCATTCATCCGTTTTTATCTAGTTGCTCATTGTGGAACAGTATTAATTAATGCGAAAATGGTTTATTCTAGTGATCATAATGAATTCTACTGTTGCTACTCTTTAGCTTACAATGATCTTCTTATTTTATGTTACATTTGACAAGTGGTGTCAAACTATTGCTACATACCGTATTTTACCTTACTTCTAATTTCTAATAGTTATTTTTATATACTAATATAAAAGTTGGACTTGTGACTGGTTGCTTGAGTCTCTCATACCAATACAATTGAAATAAAAGTTACCTTTCCTGCTGATCTCCAAGTGATGTTGAATGAGTGATCTTGGTTTTCAGTCTTACAAAGAATTTGTAGTGATTCGCCAACCATGCGCACAAACCGATTGGCTGTGAATGACACAGAGGGCGGCTTTCGTGCTTCTGAAATGATAAAGAAATGAATGCTCTCATATTAGAACTGATCTTCTCTTGCCAACTGTTACTCACTTTTCAACACTGTAATTTGGTAGACTTTTGAATGCTTTGTTACTCCATTTATTTTCACCGTGCAAACATAATCACCACTGGAGCTAGCTGTGAGATTTCTAATCAAGATGCCACGCCTGGGATCGGTGGTGTAATTCATTTCAGGTGGCACGGCGGATCCATTCGACATCTGAAGTGAGAAGTCCGTGCTGGTAGGGTTTGTCACCAAACAGTCCAGCCAGAGGTTTGAACCCTCTTTTTGAATGATCACAAACGATTGAGGGCTAGTAAAGGCTTGACTGGGATCTGTCATGACAAAAACAATACACAAAATTACACAATTTAAATACTAAAAAGCTCTGTGTGGTAAAATGATGATACATGATTTATCCTTCCACTTCCTCGAACACTNTTAAGCTGCTCTGACAAATTGCAAAACGGAAATCTTAGGGTGTGCAAATGTCCCACAGTTAAGAAAATGTTCTGCATTTACCTCAAAATGAATAATGCATGAAAACACAATGAAATGAACACAGACACAAAGGCATGACATAGTAGGTGTCCTCAAGCTGTGGTCGATCCGGTTCATGAAGCATCAAAAAGTTATTTAGGTAGAAAAGTTGAAGTTTGACAGTTTTATAACAATCATGTGGTTGTTCTGCTTTATTGAAAGCAACTCACCTTGAACATATAAGTGGACCTCAGAGAACAGGTCTGATTGGACCATGTAAGCGCATCGGTATGTTCCAGTGTCATCCGTGCTGGGGTTTTTGATTGTCAGGACATTTTTGGAAACATGTCTTTGTTGTTTGCGAAGTCGAGTCGTCCACACAACCTCTTCTTGCCCATCACAGAGCATAGTGAANTGTTCTGCTTTATTGAAAGCAACTCACCTTGAACATATAAGTGGACCTCAGAGAACAGGTCTGATTGGACCATGTAAGCGCATCGGTATGTTCCAGTGTCATCCGTGCTGGGGTTTTTGATTGTCAGGACATTTTTGGAAACATGTCTTTGTTGTTTGCGAAGTCGAGTCGTCCACACAACCTCTTCTTGCCCATCACAGAGCATAGTGAAGAGAGTTTTAGTGGCCAAGACGGCCTCTGTCTGCTGAAGTTGTACAGAGTTCAGCTTTATGACTGGAGGTGGAAGCACTGCTCAGACACACAGAAAACATCAACATANGAAACGTATTGAAACGCAGCACATACAACTGCTACTTGTAAACTAAAACATGCTTCAAGAACAAGAAAAACAATTACTTTACTGTATTGAATACAAATCTCACACTAAACAACCCCGATATCTCAAGAAGCATGATTTGATTCTACCAGTTAGAATGGGAAGGAAAAAAAAAAAAACAAAAACAGAGTTTATAAACTCAGCTTTTGCTGCTGACTGTAACNGAAGCATGATTTGATTCTACCAGTTAGAATGGGAAGGAAAAAAACTAAAACAAAAACAGAGTTTATAAACTCAGCTTTTGCTGCTGACTGTAACTTCATATATACAGAGTTGACACATGGTCAGGATTTTCCTCACAAATGCTCATCTTNTATAAACTCAGCTTTTGCTGCTGACTGTAACTTCATATATACAGAGTTGACACATGGTCAGGATTTTCCTCACAAATGCTCATCTTTTTCTCTCCATGATGGAAGGTTTTTGTTTTTAACCAGATGCTCCTGATACATATTTTGCTGCTGGATTTCCAGAGACTTTTCTTCCTAAGAAATATAAAACAAATTGACAAATTTCATATTGTCTAAAACAAAAACATGTGTGCACAGAGATGAACAAAATGTAATGTTTAAAGGTGAAATATTATTAGCGATGAGGTTTTAGTTTAGACACAAAATGAATGTGTTTCTCCTTGTGTGCTCTCAACACATCCATGATTATTTGTGTGAGTGATGTCACAATTTAACCATTTATTAAAACGTTTCATATTTCAGAACACAATATAAACTAACTAAAGTTATGAATTAATCTCAGGTTATTGTAACATTAATCTCAGGCTAAGTTTCATTTGAAGCAAGTGAACTGGACAAACAAAACATGGCCCGATGAGAATTGCTTTATGTGAGAATCTTACAAAAAGATATCAAACCCTCTCTATGTGAGATTTAGAGGCAAAATTGTCTGTAGGGATGACGACTGAACTTACACCACATGAAATGCTGTCACTTTGCTGCATAGGCAGTAGATGTTCAACCATGTCTCTTATGTTGCCAAAGGTGGGACGCTGAGTGGGTTCCAGACTCCAGCACTTCTTCATGATTGTGTATCTGCAGGACACAGAGTTGAAGCCATTACTTTTTTGTGTTTTAAGCTTTACTCTCTGGAAGTTAGAACTCACATCTCAAGAGGGGCAAAGTCTGGCTGAGACATGTGGTAGCCATCTTTAATCATCTTGTAAAACTGTGCATCGATCACAATGTTTGGGTAAGGACTGGTTCCTAAAAGCAGAGATATCAGTATCTGAGATTCTGGCACACCGAATATCATAACCACATATGAGACAGTCGGCAATAATGTTCTAATATATGTTCTAATCTTTTTTGTTGATCAGTTGTAATTATTAGTTAAACTTTAACCTCAATATGTAAGTAAAACATTTCCAATTCTAAAAAAGCTTTTGAGGTTCAACACAACGCTTTATTTAGAACATGCATTTTGTTGATTATGAAACAGAAATTGGAGTTTGAGCTACCCATAGAAAATATTTCCCATAATAGGACTCCGTAAGACCAGACGTCACTCTGCACGGTGTAAACACAGTCAAAGATGCTTTCTGGTGACATCCACTTCACTGGCAGTCGGGCCTGTAAAACCAACAAAACACAATTATCCTACTGAATAATACAAATGTACACCTCAAAATGTAAAAGTACCATATTTACGTAAATATAAGCACCCCCTTGATTTTTCAATCATAAAATCTTTTTTTTTTGTTTTTACATTTCTGGTTAAATTACGTTANCTTTATGTCTGTACAATTGTAATATAGATGCTATAAAATCATGAATAAATCCTTTGCAGTAGTATTTATAAACTACTTTCTAAAGTCTATTAATATATGAGCAATGCTTTATAAGCATTTTTTTATTACTGATGCTTTCTGCTGATACTAATAGTTAATTTCACAAAGTTATTGTAAAGTGTTACCAAATTTTTGTTTAATGACACTGTCACAGATGTTACAGTAAAACCCTTAATGCAAATAGCTGCTTTCGACACCACTGACATAATTGGTATTTAAAAATACAAATATGAAACGTATTGNAATAGTTAATTTCACAAAGTTATTGTAAAGTGTTACCAAATTTTTGTTTAATGACACTGTCACAGATGTTACAGTAAAACCCTTAATGCAAATAGCTGCTTTCGACACCACTGACATAATTGGTATTTAAAAATACAAATATGAAACGTATTGAAACGCAGCACATACAACTGCTACTTGTAAACTAAAACATGCTTCAAGAACAAGAAAAAAAAATACTTTACTGTATTGAATACAAATCCCACACTAAACAACCCCAATATCTCAAGAAGCATGATTTGATTCTACCAGTTAGAATGGGAA
>SOMO01000049.1:405674-418098 GCA_028128575.1 Paedocypris carbunculus | reverse complement strand
TTTATTTTATTTTATAATAAAATTATCTGCATTTATTTTAACAATAATTTACTTAAACAACATTAACAATAATAAATTATTTATTAACATTTTAATTGACTCGTTTCATTAATTGGTATTATCTGGAATGAGGCATCAGGGCATCATAATACCATCCCTTAACATCTGAGTTGTTTTATGTTGAAGAACACAAGAGTAGAGCACCTTGTGAATGTCAATGCAGCTTGTTTAGAGTTAGTATGATAAAAGCAATGTTCAAAATGCTGTATATATGTACATTTGTATATATGTACATATTGTCCACTGTGCGCTTTGAGACAGTTAAAACTGAAAAGCACCTTACAAATGCTCAGAACTTGAACTTGAACTGACAAATTTTTATCAGAATTTGAAAGTTGTTTCCACTTTCTTCTCCTCTGCTGTCCCAGCTGTGAAACTCA
This sequence comes from Paedocypris carbunculus, assembly GCA_028128575.1. Classification (NCBI taxonomy): domain Eukaryota; kingdom Metazoa; phylum Chordata; class Actinopteri; order Cypriniformes; genus Paedocypris; species Paedocypris carbunculus. The sequence continues at coordinate 417,658 of SOMO01000049.1, read as the reverse complement.
CTGAACCCGGTCCAGCTTCACATGCAGCAAGAGAGTCCGATTCTGTAAAGTCGCGGTCTGCAACTGAATCACACGCTCTTGGTGAAGCAGCATCTGATAATTCCAGGTGATGCATTCACGCTGTTTCCAAACGACAAAAATGACATGCTGGACTGACACGTGTGTTCTGTGTTCGTTCTCCATGAACAGGAAGCCCGATGATGGTGGTGAGTTGCGTACAGTTTCAGAAGAAAAGAATCTTCAGAAGAACTCAAACATACCCAAGAAACCCCGGTATTATTGAAATCAAAAAGACAATTGTTATCTGACTGCGTTCAAAAAACGTTAAAACACAAATACTTACATCATTGTAAAAAAACATTTTCACACCCTATAATGTCGATAAAAAAAAAAAGTGTTGGCACAAAATATATATATTTTTTAATATAAAGGTTACAAGTTAAAAACATACTGTATGTATATAGTGTCTGACTGTCTTTTAAATAAAAGGCTTTGAACTGTGGTTTTGCAGTGCTGCGACCATCCGTGTGAGCAGGAAGAAGCAAGTGTTGGTGCAGTCGCAGCAAAGAGTTGAAGCCGCTCACAGCGACTACAAGGTCTCACAGTCCAGCTGGCTTGAAGTCTGGAAGGGACGCAAGTAAGTGGATTGATAGATCATGTGATAGTTGATCACAGAAAATATCACTGATCACAGATGATCACATTGATGTGGATAGTGGAGACATCTGTGAATGCTGCTTACTTGAATTCAATACAGTGCTGGAGTTTTAGTTTAGTGGAATTCATTCATCACACAGACTCCGCTACAAGTTTTTCATCAAGGTGGAAATGCTGTTGATTCACTTTGTTCTTGTGTTCATCTGAAAACAAAAAGAAGAAAAAAATGTTCTCACACATTTATGCATTTGTGTGTGTTATTCTGACTGGAAATTGCGACAGTGGCAGCTGTGGTCGTGTGGTACGGAATTGGACAGGTGTCAAAGAGGTTGCAGGTTCAATATGTCGCTCTGGCTGGGATGAAGCATTCATATATAATCACAGTATTTCATAACATTGATCCTGGAGGGAAATTCTTGTGTTACTGACAATCCACAATATCATATATTGGTACAAAAATAACATATAAAACACTCTGAAGTTCACTATTCACTTAGAACTGGGAGAGTCCTGCTTTCTGAAATCACAAATCAATTCAGGGCTGTTACGCTTATACGTATATGTGTTTCTCTCTACAGACACAATGTCTTGTGGGCCAGTCTAGATGGGCAGCTCATGGGCCTGTGGAAAAAACGAACAGTATGTGTTTTTTTTAATTAATCAATTAATTAATTAATTTAGTCATAAAACTATTTTAATGTTTCAAACGTCAGCATTTTTGTTCTGTAGGACAAGTTTACAGAATATGTCTTTCATGTGACGAGCATCACAAATGTACGCAAGGCAGATCACGGACGTTTCCTCGTTCATCTTCAGAAAAAACACTTTGAATTCATGGCGCACAGTCAGGGTGAGCTAAAAAGTTTTTCTAAAAAGCTACAAAAACACACTAAAAGCTGTTTTAAGTTTCTTTATGTTTCTGTGTGACAGACATACAGGATGAATGGGTGACATCTCTCTTGGCCACTCGTGGCCGGGATCCACCGGCCGAAGCCAAGCAGCACGGACCGCTGGTCATGAAAGATCCGCGCAAAAAGGTCTACGTGTCTATTTGCGGACACTTCCTCTGGATTTACGGCACCAAAGAGGTTTGACTTTTTAAATAGATTTATAAAGCACTCTGTCAAGCACTCTGACTCTGTTACTGCAACTTGACATTAAGCACAGTCAGTTAGTCATCTTAAGAACGTTATACCACAGACACGCCAACATCACACACATCTATGCCTACAAAAACACAGACGCACAGTAAAACGCAAACAGTCACATAATGAAGCCAAAAGAAACAGAAAACAGAGAAAGAGTATGTCCAGATTTTTTCTAATGAAACTCCACAGGACTTTAACATGGGTCTCGGCATGGTGTGCGTGTCCATGAACATCGCGTCCGTGAAGCAGACGGGTCGACACAACTTCAGCCTCATAACCCCTTACCGGACCTTTAGGTGAGTGTCATCCTGTCGAATATGAGAGTCTCCGAACTCTCAAGTGACTCTGGCTCTTGTAGTTTTTCTGCAGACTCTGCTAAAGAGGCAAACGTGTGGCTGGAGCGATTCAATGATGTGATCCGCAGTGCTCTGTCCTGCAGTGAAGTGGCCCATCAGTTGTGGATAAGTCCCTGGAATAAAATTTGTGCAGATTGTGCTGCTGCCAGTCCGGAGTGGGCATCCATCAATCTGTTGGTGGTGATCTGTGACTCATGTGCTGGCGCGCATCGCTCCCTGAGCAGTAACAGGTCCAAAGTGCGAAGCTTAAAACTGGATGATAAAGTTTGGACGGAGCCGCTGATTCAGGTGCGAAATTGCAAGATGAAATGTTTACTGCAAGTCTAAATCCACTTCAACTATGGCTTTAATCAGCCGTTGTTTAAATTTCATGCATGTTAAGAAAAATGTGAACAAATGTTAGATTAATCAGTTGCGTTCAAACTTAATTGGTCCTCACATAGAGCCCTGACTTTAACCATATTCAGAATCAAAGATTTTGTGAGGCCACACGGTTTCGGTTTGTTAGGGTTAACCTAATGTGCGATATTTTCAGACATGTGGAAGATGATCAAAGACGTAAAACTTTAAAAATGCTATAGTTTGTGATCTACCAAAAAGATTAAAATCTATAATTTTCAACTTTTGATATAGTTATTAAATGTATTTATTAGTGATTCTTGTTGCAGTTGTTTGTCCTGTATGGAAATAAAGCAGCCAGGACTGTGTGGGCACACAACGTTCCTCCCAGTGAGCAGATTGGCCCAAACGTTCCTCCAGACCTCAGGACGAAGTTTGTCTTCAATAAATATTGTGTTGGACGTTACCGTAAAGCTCACCCTCTCGCCGCCAGCCAGAACATGCTGAATCAGGTACGGTTTGACTCATCTTGTTGCTTTACTCTTGCCCTGTGTTTTAAATGTTTGTTTTGGTGAACGCAGAGGTTGTGTGAAGTGGTGGTGGGTCCGAATGTGGAGGAGACTCTGTCGCTACTAGCCTCTGGAGCCAAAGTTTTGTGCGGTGCTACAGATCATGGTGCCTCTGCCGTTAGTATGGCCGAAGATGCGGGACAGTCCCTGCAGGCTGAACTCCTGCGGCACAATGAATCTGTCGGTATGTTTGTTTCTGTTTTAACTGGTTGGTACAGTGTGTCAGCCGGGTGATTCACTCCATCTCAAGAGGAGAGGAGAACCTGTTTTTTTTTGTATTGTTCAATAAATGTTAAAATTGAAGTTGCAGGATTTGTATCCTTACAAAATAGAAAGAAAAATTCTTCAAGCAGATAATGAAAATAGAAAGATATTTTTCGAAAAAATTATCACGATAGAAAAGTGGTCTTTTTAAATTGAAGGATGATTTTTTTTTCTCTCCTGTAGTGGTGCCTGATTTTGTACAGCCGAGACTCTCAGAGGATCAGATGGGTGAGAAGTTTTTCTAAATGATTGTGATCAGAATTCAGAGTGCGGCTGAACGTCTTCTCTGTAGGTATTGAGGAACTGCATGGAAAGCTGGACAAGGAAAGGTTCTTGTTCTCTCAAGGCAATGACTCTGCAGCCTGTGATGTGCTGGATTTAACTGAAGTCATCTCCGTGTTTGACTGCTCTGCAGGGTAATAATGAGGCCTTTACTCCTAAACAACCTTTTAAAGCATATTTTACAGATGCATCAGCTTCCTGAATTATTAATACGTATGGTGTCAAAAAAAATATCATGGAAGCTAGTGTCTCAGTTTGCAAGCTATAATTTTCTACATTTTCTCTAAAAGGCTAAAAATAATAAGGTTAGTTTAGGAGACTCATCTTCTGACGGTTGACAAACACACTCTGTTATGTAGTTGTGACTTCAACGAGGAGAACATCTGTGATATACATGCTATATACAATAAATACTTTTCACATTTTTAACCGATGTAAAATGGTGGTTACTTAGATTTAATTTGCTTAACCTTCGATGTGTAATGTATTAAGAATAATGTTCAATGAACGTCTAGAGTGTTTACCACATTACTTTATAAATTATTGTGCTGATAACCATCTTGGTTTTACAGTGCAAAAGTCTTTACGGTTTTATAGCTATTCCATTTATTGGGAATGTACACAGGGAACGTCATGAGTTTGAAGTGATGACCCTGACGGATAAACTGACCTGCTCTGCTGATGGACGCGACGGTCTCCTTGCTCACATGCTGCACATCATCAAGGTGACGAGGTTTTGTCCATCAGACTGTCACCAGAATCTTTTTCTCAAGACAAACTGCATGTTCAGGTTGTGCTGGCAGGTTTAGCTTCAGATTCTGATCTTCTGGATGTCTGCGGCGTCTCTAAAGCGTCTATTCGACAAGGCGGCGCACTGCAGTGTCCTGAAGTCTGGTGTGTCCTGCGGACCGGACAGATGAGCGTCTACGGCCAGTCAGAAGGATCCAGAGACACACTACTTCTCAACACCAACACACGCTGCTGTCAGTATCACATAACTCCTCAAACAACAATCAGGAGTTTTCATGATTCACCTAATAAACTCTCGTTCCTCTCCTGCAGATGAGCAGAGATCAGAGAACCGCATCCTGATGGAGCTTGCTGAAAGGTCAGTGAAGAGAAGTTCTAAGTAGCACTAAGATTATACATCATAAAACAGCACAAGCATGTGTATTGTACATATGTTACAAGCACAACTAAATATTGTGTGTAACTGAAAGGAAATTTTAATCATAAATCTAAAAAAATATACATATATATACTTGTATAGCACCAAACTGCAACTGCCAGAAATTTCCTTAGTGTGATAAATGAATAAATTAATAAATAAAGTCTCATTCAACATTAAAATCACAGTAGAACACTAAGCAAATAAGGCTCATAAAATACAAAACAAGTTACTATATAATAATCAAACTAATACGTCAACAATACGTTTCTTAAAACATGACGTGGCAAGAAGTAATAATCAACTTGACCACGGTATCTCTTCTGCAGGTCGGTCCATATGCAGTTTGAGCTTCAGCACAGTTGTCTGATGTGGCACAAGCTGGTGCAGAAAGCCACAATATCCAGGATAGAAAGGCCACATGTGGATTCTGTGCCACCTGCGATACACATGTGTTTGTCACACATCAAACAGTATGGTGAGTTCCTCTGCTTCTTGGCAAAGCGAGAACTTTCTTTCAAAACATGTTTTACCTCAATGTATTCTAACCATTTTAGTCCTGTATCTTTTTTTCCGATTCAATGGTTGGTCCTAGGGTTAAAAGTGGAGGGACTGTACCGGCGCTGTGGCATTGCTACTCAGGTCAGCAAGTTGGTGGCTGCTCTGCGTGAATCTTCAGGAGAAACGGTGTTGGGCACAGACGAGCTTTCCATCCTGGATCTGACAGGAGCCCTGAAGCAGATTCTGAGGGAGAATGTGGAGCTTTTACCTCAGACACATAAGCCAATGTGGCTGAAAGCTGCAGGTATTATTCCTTCAGAGTGAACTTCAGATGATTCTCATGTAAAGCTGGATGGGTAACTCGTATCTAGCGGGTAAACATGCCTGAAGTCATCTCAGCTGTCCCAGACAACTTCAAAGTGCAAATAGTATTTTTGAAGCAAATGGATCATGGTATTAGTATGAAGTTGTTTATAACTGCAGTCTGTATCTGCCAGAAAACTCCTGCGGTTTCCTACATACTTAACATGCCATTTCTCCTTGAAAAGCTGTTAAAATGTGTGTCTTGTCTCAACAGGTCAGAAAGATGGAACGCTGAGATTGCTGGAGTATCGCAGGCTCCTACACCAGCTTCCTTCAGAAAGCTACTCAACACTGGCTTTTCTTTGTGAACATCTACACACGTAAGAGCTAATGTTCATATTTCATATAAAATAAAACCAAGTGTCTTTTCTTTGCATTGGGAAAATTGAGAAACTGGCCTGTTGCTGAATGCTTTGTCTTCCCAGAGTTCAGCTGCACAGTCAAGTGAACCGCATGACGGCGCACAATCTGGCGGTGGTGTTTGTGGTCACACTGTTTCAGGAGCTCGCCATGAACCCAGCCATGATTCAAGCCACCAAAGACCTGATCCTCCAGCACACGCAGCTCTTCGTGGTGAGAGTGACACAGTTTTATTGAAACATTGATTAGTATTGATGTGTCATAGTGTTTTTTTTTTGTAAGTAGGCCGCACTTAACCACATCGTATGAGATCTGCATCATCCTTTGGCCACCTAAGCTAATGAAGTCTCGTCTGCTGTCGGAATTAAATTGAATCAGAATAAATGACACACTTTTTTTAGTTTTGGTAAATTATTTCTGTGCCGTTCAAATGACTGCGACGTACACGCCACCACTACTGTGTTTTGCTTTTCAGTGATTTTACACATGTGTCAATACTTCTTCAGTGTGGGTGAAACAAAATCATGCTAGATCACTGTTGATCACAGGTTTCTGGAAGAACTAAACCCTAAACTTGTCTTTTTTTCACAGATCCACAAACTGTCAGAGAATCCCGGCAAAAGTGTAAGTTTCTCTTGGCTGCGAACATTCTGAGATTTGATGGTTTCACATTAATCTGTAGCTGTTCATATACATGTACAAACATGCATGTGTATGTACAGTACAGTATATCGTAAAACCTCTATTTGAACGCCGCCTGGTGGAATGAACCCCCCAAAATGTCGCTTTTATACACGTATATCCGTGTGACAGACTGATCAAATCATGTGTCCTTTGGGGCAATACGTAATGTAGTTACGTCACTACAGTGGTGTGCCGGCGTTAGGTGGAAGTGTGAAGGACATGAAGACGAGCGTTTGGGAATAAAGTTGAGAGTAGATGTCCTGACTCGTATATGTGTTAATTCATTATTTTACAAACTCACAGTACAACTCACGTGAGATACTCGGCTACATACTGGGTTTGAACCTCTGCAGAGCCAAAAGAGAACTTAAAACATTTGGCAACCATGTCAAGCGGTTGAAAAATAAAGCGCCATGGCAGTGAAATGAAGGTTTTACAATGTGTGTATACAGTATAGGTGAATATTTAAGAGAAGGAATCAGTAGAATTAATGTTTTTTCATGCAGGTTCATGATGAGAAGGATGGAATATATGTCACGGTTTTCTGAGGAGCTGATTGGTCACCTGATCTCAGGAAACGAACAAGTTCAGCACATTGCTTCATACATATTTCACAACACAACTTGTTTATGTCTCCGTCTAGGATTTTGGTCTATAAATTTTAAATATTGACGTGCTGCATGTTTAACAGTCTTTGTTTTATCTTGTCCAATTTTATTTAAGATAAGGATGTAATTCATGTTTCAACACTTTGGTCTCTGTTATAACCTTGATAAAGTTTTTTGAATCTTGAATCAATGGTGTTTTGAGGTTTTTGAGAGTTAAAAAAGTGAAAAACACTTATTTGAGTATTGACAAATTTGCATTTACCATCCAACAGGTTTGAATCTCTGTCCACTCTGTTCTACAACTGCCTTTAAGAAAGACACTGACATTCACATAACGATATTCTGCCTGTTTTTGTGCATATTTACGTTAAAATGTTTAGTTTAAAAAATAACACATGTTCTTCTTCCTGTCTCTTGTCGAAGGGCTTCTCAAAGCTTCTGGAAAGTTATGATGTTCTGGAAAGTTAGAAAGTTTTTCTTCATTAAAACATGAAATGTTCCGATTTTTTTCTGTATTACTCATCGTTACCTCATGTTTAACGTAAAGCCGAGTGTGCGCGCGCAAAAATGACCGAGTGAAGGCTGACTTGAAAACAGCGGACTGGCGTGAGTCTTCGGCCCTAAAGTTGTACGTTAAAGTATGTCATGTTTTTGCGATCGTTAAAATGATTTGCGAAAGAGTGTTTTGTTTATAACAAATTATTGGTGGCCAAATGTCGATGCAAATAAGGGTTAAACGCTGTAACTAAATCAGCATGTTTCACTAACGAGCGTTTTAGTACAACAGGTTGGCGCGATTTTTAATATTTAGATAACGTGTGCGTAATTTGTTGTTTATATTGACTTTTTTATGGTACAATTAAGTATTTCGTCACACTGGGTATTAAATGAATGTTCACGTGTGGTTTAATTTAAACGCTTTGTCGTGATTGTTCGATGAACTGGATTTGACGGTTATAGGTGAGGTAACGATCGTTTGTCTTGATGCTGTTTCCACACACAGACGACCAAGGGCGGTAACGCAATGAATAGAGATGTTCAATGAATGGACGCTGATTAACAATTATTTCTACATAAAAGGCTCTCCACCTCAGCCTGACCACATGGCTTATGCCGCCGTCGCTAGATCAGCTGTTAGGCCAAGACCAAGGCCAAGGTTTCCACGTGTCCTTCGGGATTATGAGGTTTATACACATCTGCACCTATTATTACCGAACTGCCATTTAAAATTAGTAGTGATGTGATAAATCTGCTATTGCTTTAGGAACCAGAGCCAAAATGTGTTGGGATTACCAAACTGCTAAACCAAGTCGAATTGGAATGTGTGAAAAGGGGATTTGATTTCAATCTGATGGTGATAGGTTAGAACCGGTTTTTTTTTTACAATTTTATTTTTCCACACTGAATTAAATGCTTTTGATTGCATATTTAGGTGAACCTGGCATAGGGAAATCCACTCTTGTCAACAGTTTGTTCCTCACAAACTTTTTTACTGCCAAACCACAGCACAGTGAATCAGGTAAGGTTTTAGAAAAACGTCACAAGACTGTTCTGTGAGTTCCCCAATTTTGATTATTATTTTTTTTATTACGTTTTTTTTTATTCATCAATCCATTTATCCATCTATCCAGACCGACCTTTTTGTTATGCTATTTGCTTAGGTTATGCTATTTGTTTGTTATGCTATTTGTTTATGTCTATGCTATTTGCAGTCTTAAAGATGCCTTTCACCATTACTGAAAAAGGAGGAACTCTGAGAGTTAATATCATCAAAACGCCTTGGTTTGGAAATGATGAAAGGTACATATTTGGACTTCAGTTTACCTTAAACTATGACATTATTATTAACTAATTATATCAATCTAGAAAATAATAGAATCGATTAGATGAGGTCAAAACAAACTGTGGATGCTTCCAGCTGTAGTTCACAGTATTGAAAATCAAGTTTAGTATATTTTCATACACATTGTAAAATACAATAAAATCACAGTTAAATTGATGGTGGAGTTTGGAGAGTATGAATCAGATTCCTGGAATCACCACTTGAGTCTATAGGAGATGGAGTGATCTTATGACAACAGTGTGAGCTTAATGAGCGACACACAAAAAAACTGTCAAAAAAAGATACTGAGTGAAAGACTAATGTTCTGTAGTTTTCTGATAGATCTTGCATCTTATACTGACCTCTTGTGGTGACTACAGCATCACACAGAAGCAGTTAATGTGTCTGCTCTTCATGTGTGTAGCTGGAGGGTTGCGGAAAATTACGTGATCAAACAGTTAGAAAAGTTCCGTAAGGAGGAGATGGGCGTTAAACGCAATTCCATGATGGATGACAGAGTGCACTGCTGTCTGTACTTTATATCCCCGTCTGGTCATAGGTAAAACACTTTCATCGCTCTGTAATTATTTATTAGCCTCATTCAACTTTAACCAGTAAACAATTCTCTTGTTCCGTTAAGTCTCAAACCAATTGATGTGGAGTTTATGAAGGCCTTGCACAACATCGTGAACATTGTGCCAGTGATTGCCAAAGCAGACTCTCTCACACCGGAAGAGACGCATGCAATGAAGTCCAAGGTAAGGATGAAAATATAGGACATTGAAGAACAAGAAGTGGTAACAGAATAAACACTGAATGAATAGAAACAATGCGTGGCCAATGAAGCTCTTAAATACTCAGCGTCATATTAATTCTCTGCAACGCTTATGTATATTAGCTACTTATAACATACTACTGACAAAAAGTATTGTTTTTGTATACTTTGGCTCTCACCAACCACAGCATGTTTTCATGATTTGTTGCTGCTGTTGTTGTTTTTGTTGTTTTTTTTTTTTTTTTTTTTTAAGTCAAAACTCTTAAGCACACTCTAAAGTCTAAAGCAGAACGCTTTTTTGAGCACAACTGTGATAAAGAGTGTGTTTCCATAGTATCTTTTTCAGACAGTTTTGAAAGGGCAAGGGGTATGGGATGACTACGAAAACTTGTTCTTTGAAAAAACGTACCGTTATTTGATTTTTTTGACTATTTCTATTGACAGGTTTTGACTGCGATTAGCGATTCAAAACTCAACATCTACCAGTTACCGACGTGTGATTTACCTGAAAGTAGTTTAGCCTGGAAACAGTACCAAGAGATGAAGGTAAGTATATGTAGGAGATTAGATTTTTTCCTTTTCAATTGAGATTTCTAATGTTTTTTAACAGAAAAGAATGCCATTTGCCGTTGTTGGGAGTAGCCAGGTAAAAAAGATTAACAACCAGACAGTTCGATGTCGTATTTACCCATGGGGTATTGTGGAAGGTAATGCCTCAGTCACAAATCCTAAAACGTAAATGTAATATAATTCTAACGATAATCACATGTATGTATTTTTTCCCCACCAGTGAACAATCCAGCTCACTGTGATTTGATTTATTTGAGAAAAATGTTGGTTCACTCTTACATGCTCAACCTGAAACACGTCACTCACAAAACACTGTATGAGAATTATCGTCTGTCATTTGTAATGGTATGGCAACACACACAAAACCAGGTTGAAACTGTAACATGTAAAAATTAAATATTAACTGTAATCTTATTTTCTTCAGCTGGATGAAACAGATGACAGCTCTTCAGAAGATGACGTATCATCTTCAGTAGAGGACAACGCATAGATGAAGACTTTAAATATGCTCCGAGCATACTTATTGTTAAGCAAACAAAAAAAACAAAAGGTGTTCAAATGAATATTGTTGTTTATGAAAATCCCAATGGGAAGTTCCACAGATAATTACACAGTTAATTATAACTATATTTTTTGACTTTGCAGTTCCTAACCTTTTTATTTGGCAGATTCTTTTATTGTAGCAATGTACAAGAACTAAATTCTGACATGACCTATTCTGAACATCTTTCTAGTTAATAATCAAATGAAATTATCATTTGCAATGGTACTTTATTAATTGTTGTTCTGTGAAGTTCTGTGAAAAAGTGAAATTAGTTAGTCCCTGTTTGTTTTTGCTTCATACCTTTTCTATAGCAATTCAGTAATTGGATTTACATGTATGTGCTGTGAAATAAATGAAAAATAACACGTTTCAAGATCAGCATTTTCTTTTACTTTATTTGATGCATTTCATTTTAGATTTGTTTTGTTAAGCAATCAACAATTACAACAATCACAACCTCACAAAATATACAGTATAAGAATCAATTGTGTTACCACTCAGGTCCACTCAAGTATACTGGAGTGAACAGAACTTAATAATTGGTGTTTGTACAATACTGTAGTTTTTACCCATACTTTGCACCCATTACTGATTTAGTAACTCGCAAATTCGTAATATAGTTTTTAGAGGAATTCCCGATAGATTTGCAAACTTGTTTCAGAAAATAATGGTACTTAATGTGCTGATTTAAAGTGTTAATTTAATCATCATAAGTTAATGTGATCGGTGCTGTTGGATTCGTGTTCTGTTGAACTGAGCTCAGCTTTAAACCTGATAAAGTTCTGGAGTAGAGGCTCTCAAATATAATTGGACTAAATTCTGACGTTTACTCTCTGCCGGCCAATCAGAAGCGTCTATTCACGCTCGGGGTACACTGGCACGCGATGCGCATCTTGCGCGGACAGAGCTGAAAGACTCGAGTGGTGGTCCTCGCGCACGTTGTCTGGTTGTAATACAGAACTTTTAAACACCGC
>SOMO01000049.1:391515-405458 GCA_028128575.1 Paedocypris carbunculus | reverse complement strand
TTTCTCCTTCCCTCATTTTCACCCTCCCTCTCTTACCACATTTCTCTCTTTACCTCTGTCTATCTCTCCCCTTTTTCGTTCCCTGATTTCCCCCCTTCCTCCCTCTCATCCCATGTTTCTACACACGTACACTTTCTCTTTCTCTCTCCTCACACTCTATCAGGTCCAGAACTGGAGGTATGAATGCAAAACAATCCATCTACTCATTCATAACAGACGTTTAGCAGTAAACAAAACAACCGTTTTTGTCCGAGCCCCCACTCCGCAGCATCTTACAGGAGCTCAGAGCATTAGTGCGGGTATTAAAGTGTCTGGACTAATGAGCTCTGACAGGCCAATGCGGGTCACGTTGTTTGCATTAGAGCTTTTCTCCTTTGTTAAAAGCCTTAGTACCAAGAAATGATTAGTACCAATATGTAAATTAATATACACAGGCATATGGATGTGTACGAAAGAAAATAAGTCAGAAAATGTCTGCGAACGTAAGAGTTAACAACCCACCCAACAGCCCGACCCCGTGTTGTTACTGTGCTGATGTTGTGTCCGTTGTTTGTTGTGTGTGTGATTCTTGCTGTGACATTGAATGATTAGTACTGTATGAATATTTTACGCGTCTGTGCTGCTGCTGTGGTTCAGTGGTACTGTAGTCAGTCTCGCCCTTTCTCACGCGACCCTTCATTGTGAGAATAATGTTTTGCTAGAACAATAATCAACTCTGCAACATTTGTACATTTTACAGCTTGGTTGTCCTCATCAAGTATAGAGAATATTTAGTAATCACTATTATGGTTATTCACTTCTTTGTGTTCTGTTTTTAGCAGTTGTCTAGTTTAGCCATTGAAGACTGTGAAGATGCTGAAATGGCTTATACCATGAGAGACCTGCCACCTCGAGCCGGTCACACCTTCCCTGGATGTGAAATGCCCATGACCACCAAGGGGTCAGAGGTCAGCACTGATGGTCAGGCTCCTGAGACGCCGACTTTCACGCGACCCATCGGCAGAAATGTTTTGGGATCTGAGCCCGAGCTATCCCGCCGTGGTCCGCTCAGTTCCGTGAGCTCGCTGGATTCCCCTCTGAGTCCATCCCGACCCAGAAGCCCATGGGGCCGATTTGACCCCTATGACTCTGCTGAGGTGAGAGCAGTGTGTGGGTTTTAATTCTAAGTTGGACTGCTTAATGTTTTGCTTAATTTTGTTTCCCTTAAATATAGTAATTCCTTAAATTTGACGTTTTTTGAATGAATGGATTTTTCAGGATCAGGACAAGGAGTATGTTGGCTTTGCGACGCTACCCAACCAAGTGCACAGAAAGTCAGTGAAAAAAGGTTTCGCCTTCACTCTTATGGTTGCCGGTGAGAACGTCATATTCGACATATACAGAGTATTGTTATGTTGTGATCATAAATTCTGTCTTTCAATCTTCTTAGGAGAGTCAGGATTAGGGAAATCCACTCTACTCAACAGTCTTTTCCTCACCGACCTTTATAAAGACAGGAAGATGCTAAATGCTGAAGGTATGATGCAGCAGCATCGTTTTTTCATCACCAACAAAAAAACGTGTCAAAGGCCAAAAACTGGAAAATAGAGCCTTTCATCACAGTCATGACAATGACTTGTCATTCAATTCAATTCAGTTAAATTTAATTTATTATTTGGTCAAAACACACAAGTAGACATATTCTTTGTCCAAAATTAACCAAAAAATAAAGGAATAGGCTGAAGCATTCATACAGGTTGAGAGTAAAATGTAAACTGTATGAATGTGTGACATAAAATTATAATTTTAATGTATATTGAGGAATAAAACCTAATTTAGTCAGCAATAACAATTGTGTCCATGTGGGGGTGCTAAGGTCTTTGAAAACATGACAAATCATGTAAAATGTTTTATGGTATATCAATCAACTTGTTTGAATTAGTCATTTAATAATGACTAATTAATGACACACACACACACACAGAAACGTTAGCTTTTTTTGTATACAAATATAATATGTATAAATACTATAACTTATATATTTAAATTCAGCACAAAGCTATGACTGTTTAAAATGTAAAGATTGCTGATTGCAGTTTATTGAAAGCAGTGTGAGATGTAATGTGTTTTGTGGTTTGCAGAGCGGATCATGCAGACGGTGGAGATCACAAAGCACACGGTGGCTATAGAAGAGAAAGGAGTGAAGCTGAGACTGACCATCGTGGACACTCCGGGGTTCGGAGATGCTGTCAACAACACAGAGAGGTGAAATGTGGAACCCCTGCTGTTGACACGTGACTTGCTTGTCTTGACTGTATTTTCCTGCCCACTGTAACAGCTGGAGGGCAGTGGTGGACTACATCGACCAGCAGTTTGAGCAATACTTTCGAGATGAAAGTGGCCTCAACCGCAAGAACATTCAGGACCACCGTGTACATTGCTGCCTCTACTTCATCTCACCATTCGGACATGGGTAAAATATTTAGATCGAACTAGTAGAAATTAATACCATTTTTAAACACGAATCACGATTTAACAAAAATAACAGAAAAAACTATAATTTATTACAGATGGCAAAAGAAATTCAACTTACGGTCATCAGCCAGTGTGGCATGACATGTTCTTCGTTATAATCATTGCAGACTTTGTACTTTTGTTTTGTTGATTAATTATTATAAAATAGTATTTTGACTTTGTTAAATCTGTATATACTGCCAGAAATTATTCATATCTGGTAAAGATAAAAAAAAAAAAAACACTGGCTTTACCCAAATGATTAAAAGACATGTCTAAGAATGGCATGAGTAAAAAACATATGACCCATATTTTAGTTACAATTAAACAAAAAGTGGAATGTTCATCGTTCAAATTTCTGGCAAACTGTCAAAATACTGCAAATATTTTGGGTTGATGATTGCAAAGATGCAAAACAAATACTTTAATCTGTTATTACTGATTAATCTGGCCACTGCTTACTGTCAAAAAGCTAATAAAGGCAAGTGGCCTGATACATATAATATTTGTAGAATTCTGTTTCCTATTTATTAATAATTATTTAGCTGAAACTATCTTTGGAGGTTTGAGCTGTAGATATGGCAGTTTGGCCTGTGAAAGTTCCAAATTGATTTTAAGTTTGACTAGATGATTGATCTTTTACCAGGCTCAGACCAATGGACGTGGAGTTCATGAAAATGCTGCACGAGAAGGTGAACATAGTGCCTGTTCTGGCCAAAGCGGACAGCCTCACTCCAGCCGAGGTCCAGAAAATGAAAGGAAAGGTGCGCTGACACGGCACAGGAAGTGTCCAACCACAGCCGAGTCACACAGTGAGTTTCGCTTCAGATTCGTGACGAACTGGAAAGGCTGGACATCAACATCTACCAGTTTCCCGAGTGTGACTCAGACGAGGATGACGATTTCAAACTTCAGCACCAGGAACTGAAGGTGAGGAGTCACGGGCCAGGAACACGCTCAGCGCGGAGCTAAATGGATTTTCCTTGTTTCAGGACAGCGTTCCTTTCGCCGTGATTGGAAGTAACATCCAAGTTGAAAGCCAAGGCAGACGCTTCAGAGGCCGTCAGTATCCCTGGGGTGTGGTGGAAGGTAGTCACGCTCGGTGATATTCCCAATCCGCATATTAATTGCCCATCACAGTGGTAATTGTGAGAACGTGTCTGCAGTGGAGAATCCCGATCACTCTGATTTCCTGAAGCTCAGAAACATGCTGGTGCGGACACACATGCAAGACCTGAAGGAAGTGACGCGGGAAGCGCATTACGAGAATTACCGCGCTCAGTGCATCCAGAACATGACCCGCATGGTGGTCCAGGAGAGGAAGCGCAGGTCAGAGAAATCATTAAGCGCAATGCGTGTTTCTAGTTCTAGTTCTTTCAAAAAGTATACAAAAATGTGCCGGATAACAGCGAGATGGTGGAATACTCTGTTGCTCACTACAGTGGTGTTTTGTTTTACTCACACACAGTCTTTGTAACCAGCTGAGAGGAAGCACGTCCAGCTTGCCTGTTCTGGTGCCTGTGGATAGTCAGACGGAGCGGCTCATCTGGGAGAAGGACGAGGAGGTAATGCAGCGTTTATGACCTTTTGTTACAGATTTGCTTTTAACCATTAGATACTTAAGACAAGTCCATCCATCTCTACATACATTTTCTTCATTGCTTTCCGTTTCTGGGTCACTGGGAGCTGGAGCCAATCCCAGAGCGGGACACACTCGCACTCACACCTAGGGTCAATTTCACAAACTCCAATTCTCCTGAGCCCTTTTTACTGGACTGAGATGAACTCTGGAGACCCAGAGGAAACCCACGTGTGTAAGGGACGTAAAAACACTGTAAACAGAAAGTTGAGAACAAACGGAACTTGAGTGTTTGCTGCGAGGCGAGAGCGCTACCCACTGCTCAAATGTACCGGCCTTATAATGGAGTTTTATTATGAAAGGTTAAATTAGTCGTTTGATTTAATGATTGTTCTTTCCTTTTTCAGTTACGGCGAATGCAGGACGTTCTGGAACAGATCCAAGAGCAGATGCGACATGGACATATTTAGTTGCGCATTTAGATGTCAGAGACAAACATAGCTGGAGACGTTTAGCTAACAAGCGTGTATCGAGTTCAAGTACGTGTGCCTGTAGGATCTGATTGAGAAGTGGGTGTCATTTAAGATTGTTCATAAATCTCAGTGTAAATATGAACTGTTGCCACGAACTGGAGGGGAAAAAAATCAAACACTCAACTTGCAAATGTCATAAGATTTATTATGAATCATCATTGTAATAATCTAGCATATTTTAATAGGTTTATTACTATTGTTTCAGTTAAACACGGTGGACAATTAGAACGCAGCCCAAAATGCACAGGCGATATATAACTTAAACTTTCTCCATAGGGAAAATGCACAGTATTTCATATATTTATATATAATATCAATGTAGAATGAGGTCTAACGGTCCTGGCCACATCTTAGATTTATGATACATGGTCCCAAATAAACAGGGTTTGGGGAAGATTAACATTTAAACCAACAGAAACTGCAATCTACATGCAAAACCAGGCATCTATAGAATCCTAAAATACAATGACATATATGTGAATGCGTGCATATATCTCACATACATCCATACACACATACTCTAGAAATGAAGAGGAAAAAAAAAACACTAATAAATTTCACAAAGGTTAGGTTCGATTGGTGGTTTCTTTTTCGGCGAGTGTAAAACAGCACGTATCACTTCTCCTCCGCTTCCCTGGAACACGCAGACCATCTAAACACTGGATCTGGAGGACGACGATGTTGGAGGAATCACAGTGTTACGATTGGTGAAGTGTGAAACAGAGATGGACGTTCGTTTGTACCTTTAAAAACTCATCTGTGTCTGAGATGTTCCCGATCGGTGTGAAGCTGAAAGCACCTGCTGGTCTTCAGAGTGCACGGACGCGATGTCACATAGTGCAATGTACATGGATCTAAACTGTCCGTATTAAAGACTGATATGTTTACAGCATGTGCTGAAAGACCAAAAAGACCATTTCTGGAGTCATGTGACCACACAGTGGGTTTCTTGCTCACAATCACGATGAAAATCCATTTTCATGTTCTTTTTTATCCATAATCAATATAATTAATAATTTAAGTGTCAGAAACCCCAGTATTTTTCTTTCTGTCACGAACGTAAAACGACAGGGTGCAGACAAACAACATAATGGAACTCTCGGCTTCGAGTGACAGACACGGTCGTATAATTTAAGCAAGTGCACTATTGTATTTCATTCCACTGCTGGATGGTGAAAGACACACTGAAGTCCTTCGGTTCACGTGTTCAGGTCTCTCGGCGCGACTGGCGAGATACTACATGGAATCCAGTTGGCAAATGTCCGTCTTGCTCATCTTCTTCCAACAGTGTTTGCTGGTGCGAGACCTCCTCTCTGTCCAGGGCGTGTCTCAGGCCAGCTTCAGCGTGCTGACCGGGAAGGGCGGGACAGTCACCATAGTCACCGGGTTGAGCACCGTCTGGCCCATGAGCCCAGCGTGATGATGAGCCACCACTGCAGTGGGTTTGCCCACCATAGCGGCCTGCTGGGCAGTGACCGGCGTTCCGTTGACCTGTGTGTGTCGCGCTAGTGTGTGTGTGATGTGACCCACCACGGCCGGCTGCGACACAGCGACTGACTGCGGGTAAAGGGCGGCGGGTAGGTGAGTCACTGGGTGCACGGTGATGTGTCCGATCGGCTGGCCGCCACTAGAGGGCGCAATGTGCGCCAGATGCTTGGGACCGGCCGGCAGGACGTGATTGACGGCTTGGATGACGGAGGCATGGGACACAGAAGCGTGCGTGATGACCGTGGGCTGGGGGTTGGAGACTATGTGGGACGGGGGCGCCGGGGCGATGGCTTGAGGAGTGACCACTGTCGGTGGTGTGCTGGGTTTGTGCTGAATGGAGATGTGAGTGGAGAGGATGGATGGAGGAGGCATGACGGCACGGACTTCTGATGGAGCGGGGGGCTTGAGTGCGGAGGGCAGGGGCGGAGAGGAGAGAGCGTCTTCATCTCCATCTTGGTCGAAGTTGTCTTCACCCTCTGAAGAAAGGGCAAGTAATTATTATTCAGCCTTTATGAACATGGACTTTTCAGTAAAGAGAAAGTAGAGTTAACACCAGAGTTTGCAAATACTTTGTTTTTTACCTGATGCGGTTGAGGTAGAGGCTTGGTCGTCTTCAGGCTGGACAGTTTGCCGGAGTATCCTGTCAATCTCAACGATGTCCATGCACTGGCTCAACTCGTTCTTCAGCTCAGCGAGTCTCTGTTGAGTGGCGATCTTCTCACGAGCCAAGCGCTCCATCTCGTGCTCGTACTCTTTCTCTTTACGCTTTAGAGTCTAAAAGAAACACACCAGAATATTTATTATATAACAAAACACACATCTCGCGTCTTTGCTCTTTTGAATACTCGTTTCACAATCGCTTACTCGGCTCGACCTGTTGTGAGTTTATACATGATTCTGTATCGGGTTTAAAACAATGGAGATCCGTCATCATCTGAAACAAACAAACCCTCTGTTGTAAATGACATGTTGAGTTTAGTGCACACACACTTAAATATTATTTAAAATGAAAAGCCTTTGGCATCGCTCCGTGGCCATATTCCCAACAATTAGTTTATACTGCAAGCAGGGATGAGGAAAAATTGATTGCACAACAGTTTAATCGGAGTGCTGACTAAAACATACTTTACTATTACTCCCTAAAACACAAACGTTATCTCAAGCTCTAGCTCTTTTTTTTTTTTTTTACAAGTTCTGTTATTCTTTCGCAAACATCCAGTCATTAAGGGCACGTTTCTTATCTACAAAGTGCAGGCTTTTAATGAAAACGTTACGTCGATACCAAAAAGCGCCTGACGTTCGCTTTAGCTTGTTCACAAACATTTGAACAGTTCGCTAAAAAGGGAGGACACGACACGAAGAAACAGGGATGAACCGGCGACACACACGCGAACTGTTTGACCCACTTTGGCCGTGACTGGCGGGAACAAAATGTTTACACGTTTAGAAAAACAGGTTTCTTCACGTCGTGATGCGCGTGCACGGGATTTTAGAACGCGAACGATGGCGGACTGCGGTAACTTTTGCAGTCGGGAGCGAGGAGTAATTTGCGTGTCTGGGATTATATAAGCAGACGGTATAGTATTTTGAGTTAGAGCAGCGCGTACAGCCTGAATGAGACCTGATCCAGGATTAGCGCGTGCGGAATGTCTGGCCCTTTCCCGCGACACGTCAACCACGCGAACGCGCACGCATACTTTAAGACGAGCGCGCTTGTTTGGTTTCTTTCATTTGTGGCTTTTCTTGCCCTAGGAAATCTAAACTGCAATGGAAATATTACATTTTTCACAAGTTTTTCCAATAAGCTTGTGCTTTGAGAATTCCGTTTTCATGATGACTGACCACAGGTCATTTTCAGACCCACGCCGCCTTCTAAACACACATCCCAACTGACGAGATATCACCACGGCAACAGCTGGAACCCACCAAAGTCTCCTTGGCAACTGAGCGGAGATGTAGCAACGCGATGATGAGAAGGTGTTGGAGAGACAAAGGCTAATGCGATTGGCTCATATCGACCTGTTTTACTGTCCAGTGTCTTGTCTGTCTTCACGCTGCGTGTCCACTGCGATTAAACGCAAACAGCGTCGAGATCATTCACAAATTGCACCAACTTTTGTCCGCCAAACAAATCCGCACATTTTTACGAAAACAGCTTCAAAGAATCAAACTTAAGATGAAGCTGATGGCGCAGTGGTTAAGTTTGACCAAAACACAGGACACTATAGCCAACTATTAAAAAAACGAAATAATGCAAAGAAGCCGTCGGTTTAATAAAACGAGGGTTGAATAGAGCACGTGTATGGCAAGCGAATATCGACACTTTGCACTTTGGCGGGTAATCGTGCACAACAAAAATATCCTTTCAAACGAAATACCTTTTTTGAAAACCATCGTCTTTCAAAGATGTTACGGTGTGTTTGCAGAACGCTTAATATAGATGTCGTCAACGCTGACAGTTTTCGCTTGCCACACAACTAAGCGCGAGCGGGCGGGGAGGAGCAGCACAAAGAGGCTGCTGACGTCACTAGGCTCGCGCTCGCCATGTGCTCTCCGCTCACGTGGATGGCGGAGAGGGAGGAGGGAGCGGGAGGGAGACATATCTCGGGCGGCCCACATACATTCTCTCGCCTGTTTATTGTGTCTTTGTCATTTTCACCGGCTTCAGTTTTACAGCTTTTATAGATGATAACAAGAACTTCAAGATTCAGGTCACCTTTATCCCCGAGAGCTCATGCTATTATACTAATTGTCCTTGTGTCGGATTAAATGTATCTGCGTCAACACAACGGTTCTGATTTTTAGAACACACCTTAAAAATGCAATTATGAAATTGTTATTCTAGAAAGACGGCCGGCAATAAAAGCAGTTTATAGCAGTACAAACCAACACTGGTGTAGGTGCTAAAACAAATGCAGGAGAAGAGCCAGGAACAGCCCAGTTCTGGCCGAAGCTTGACACCCTGACACCAGCAGGAAACCAAAAATGGCTAGCAAAACTGGTCCCAAAGCTTCTCTTTTGGCCTGCGCTGGCCTACGTCGACACCTGATCTGGCACACTAGCCCACGAGTATGAGATCCAAAAAAGTATATAATTGTATTTTTCATCAATAGTTTCACTTTGCTGGACGATGGATAGTTGTTATGCCTATATTTAATTCCAGAGAAAAATATTGACCAGCAAGCGCGTTCAAATATTAACTTTTACAAGCTCCAGATGTAACACAGTTCACACCGTTTATGTGCCCATAACATACGAGTGAGAGAAATTAGGGCTGCACGAGTTATAGTAGTTTTCCATGAGAACAACATCACAGCCTTGTGATTGTGACATAAATATCAAGCAGAAACTAAAGAAGATCAAGATGAAACTATTTGTGGTCAAAATGGGGGAGTCTGTAAACAACATTGAATGTTGAAGATTAAACCATGAAACTGCCAACTTGTGTCTTAGTTATTACTGTTGCTTTCCTGGTTTCAATTTCATGAAACACGCCATGAGTAAATTATTTAACTATGCAAAAAAAAATGTCCCTTTAACTTTACCATATGGTAAGTGAAACTTCCTTAGTCAAAGTCCACTTCTGAAAGTACTGATTGAACTTAACCCCTTTTAATCCTATGGACAGAGCTTCTTTTATCAAATATAAGTAGGTCTACCAACTAGAGTCGAGAGTAAAAATAATATAACTTTGTGATTTTAATTAGTGATACCCACACATTTAAAAGGCAGTAAAATAATTTAATTATATAAGAAAAAGGTTTTATCTGATTTTTTTATGGGTTTCCCATATATTTTTGTTTTGTTTTATTCCTTTACAGTTTCACATATTTTAATACTGTAAGAATTGTGAAAATAATTGTGGATTACATTTTAATTGAAAATATTGTGATGACCATATTATCCAACAATTGTGTAGCCCAAAGAAAAATTAAACGTCACCTAATGCATTACAATTTATTTTTAGACTTTATTTTAACCTTGTTAACTACAATTTAAGACTTTTAATCAGCGCCTCAATAACAAAAGTTGTAACAAAATACGTACACAAAACACCCCCCTTCCAGACTTCCTCACGTTTGCTGCTAATCATAGGAAAATGTTTTTTTTGTCCAGACCCTTTACAAAGACATTCATGTTTGCACTCAGCTATTTCTTTTGAACACTGTAAATATTGTACATTTCATGTCTATTTGATTTTACAAGTGCCTTTTTATTTATGTTTTCTTTACATTTTTACTATGTTTTTTTGTATTGCTCCTGGCCTCTGTCAGCTACGGAACTCTAAAGAAGCCCTTTTTCGAACTATTAGTCTCTATGTTTGTCTAAGCGTTTGAAGCGCGTTCCCTGTCTAGCACGGCTGTACCTGGATGTAGCGTAGTGCACTCCTCAGGACACTCAGATTAGAGGTTTTCTTCTCATCTACATTGGGAACGTTCCTCTTGAGAGTCTCGAAACACTCTTTCAGATGCGCTCGTCTGCAAGAAATAAACGGATTCTCATTCTGTCGGTACTGAGGAAACTAATGAGTCCAGACAGAACAAATGAATCACCTGTTCTTTTCCAGCTTGTTGTGAACTTCACGCGTTCCAGCTCTGTTAGAAAAAACATTAGAAGGCTGCAGGTCAACAACGATAACCAAATGATTTCTCTTTTTCTTTAATAATCTTTTTCTCTCCTCAACGCAAACAGAAACCTCCACAAAAAAGGTTTGTAACAAGAAAAAACAAATGTTCTAAAGTTTTATTAAAATGCTTGATGATGAAGCTACTAGGAGGCGCAGATAGAAGAAATATTTCAGGACATTCATGTACCAGAAGTGAAGTATAAACTAAAGATGCATATTTAACATAATTTTAGCTTACATTCAGAGTTCACTTTCTTACATTCTTATTTATTCTCAACTTGTGTACTGGATTTTTTTTTAAATACGCAATAGTACATTTTAATTTCATACTTTTCATTTAGATTTTTACTAGAGATGTTGGTCTGTTAAATTACAGTGGTCAGTTTTTCTACAGTTCTCATTTTCAAATAGATGGTTATACTGATTAAAAATACCAAAATTGGTAAAAAAAAAAATGCAAAATGGTAAATACTATATATTATATGCATAATTTAATATATACACTCATTTAAAATGACATAAACATACATATATTTTATATATTTTTATACACATATATTTAATATATACATCGTAATCGTCCAGCCAAAATACTTACCTAAATGTGCTGAATTAAACAAAAAAAACCCATCAAAATGACGCTAAAAATCATGCGTATCAGGATGACCAGCTTTTTCCTGGTTATTTATGAAAACACATCCATTTGACAGTGCTAAACATACAAATCGCTAAAGATGTTTCAAGCTACATCACCGGTAAAACTAGTATCCGTATACCATTGAAAATAGATTTTAATAATGTGTTTTTGTTTAGGATCAACTATGAATCAATTCATCCTGCTTCTCCCAACCCACGAAGCATCATTTCTCGGACTGGGTCACTGAACAGAACATCAGCCTACTTCTTAAAACTCCAATTTCATTTCAAAATAGCCAACCCAGTTTTCACAACTCACTGACGATTACAGATGAAATCCCAAACGCGCTACCGTTTAATCTTGAGGGTGTAAAAAAATATAAAAGAAAGAGAGAGAGAGAACTCACCCTCCCGGTCTCCTTTTCCCATCCAGGTTGCGGGAGTCGTCCAGTGCGGTTCCGTTGGGCCTGGCCGGGTGGCTGGCCTGACCCTGTGATGGCAGCGGTGGAGCTGGAGCCGGGTGGGGCAGGAGGCCGTGCTGCTGGGCTGTGATGAGGGGGGCCGTGTACGCCTGCAGCAGCGTCTGGGTCGGGTGCTGACTGGGATTGCCATTGGACTGAGGCAAGTTGGTTTCTGCATTGACGTGTGCGACTAAATGCCTGTGTTGCTGTTGGTGTGGCGGGGACGTGTTGCTCACAGGGCTGAGGAGAGACGCTGCCGGAGGGGAAAGAGTTGCCAAGGGAGCGACAACTGGCATCGGAGAGGCGGCATGAAGAGAGGCGGCTGTCTGAAGGGGTGGGGCGCTGGGGTTGGCAGGGACCACCGGGATGGGAATGACGGCAATGGGAACAGGTGGTGGGAGGGCAGGAGGCGGAACCAGAGGGTGTTTCTGCTGGTGGTGGTGGTGGTGGTGGTGGAGAGGCTCAGGCCGCACGTCTTCGGTCCAGGTCACATGGTTCACTTGGACGGGCTGGATGACGGTGGTGGAAAGCTTCTGTTCAGCCTCACGAGACAGTAGGACTTTCTCCCGTCGTTCCTCCTCCTCTGTAGAACAACCAAAGCAGACAGCCATTACTGCAGTGATAAATGTGAGCACTAATGGCGCACACACAGGAAATAAACCAAAAATGTATTTTGACCGCTTTGATATAATTGAAAGTTCATCATTACGTTTATGGAACGATCAATGAACCATCCAGCAACTTTTCACCTACTAACGTGAAAACAAATCAAGTTACTCCAATATTCTCAGAAAACTGTTTGATCAAACTCTGTTTATAACATCAGATTTCACATTCACATTAAATATGACGATAATTATCTGCAAGTAATTTGCCAAATTTAATTCAAAATGTAAATCTGGTGAGTTCATTGGATGTGGTTTTAAAACGTTCTAAAAAATCAGAGCTTTGACTGTTAATAAATAATGATGCAAAGTTTCTTTAATGGTGTAGAAAAATATCAAGAGTTAGAATAGGGATAAATTAAATTATCTTTCAGTGTCAAATGGCTTAAGCTGCAATACGGACAAGTGTGGCACGTTTATAGACACTAATGTGTTTAAATTGAATGAGTGCAGCTGATATCATAAAGAAAATGAATACCAACAATAAAAACCAAACTAACACAAAAAATAAAACTACATTCAGACCAGGAACACAAGTTTGTTTCAAGCTTGTTTCGCAATGACTATAAAAATTGACAATGCAAATTAGCTAAAATGTAGAAAAAAGTAATTTATTATTTACAGTATCACTGACACCAACCGTCCAACATTTGTTCATTTCTCATAAACACCACCAATATTGCCACATCCAACCAGGCTGTCGTCTCAGTCACATATATGGTCGCCCATAACCACAAATGATCCAGATTTCATGCAGCTTTGAATCAGACTATATGATACCCACATAACAGACCTTAAACATCCTTGAGAAACTACAGCTGAACCGGAAAAGCCTGTTGGTGGAGCTTTAAATCACGCCACTATTGTTCAGACCGTGAGCTGCAGCTTTCCTGGAGGCTCTGTCTCTTTAAGAAGAAGCCCCTGTAAGAGCCTTACTAGTCTCCAGCTCCTAGGACTGACGTCATTCACTGTCTGCTGGCCGGGGAATCTGAGGCTGGACGATCGTAGACAGCCATGATAGATGATCTAGTGGCCACCCAGCCTCAGTAAGTGACTTCAGCTCCGGTTCTGACATGTATCGACGTGGACCAGGTCTGAATTGACAAGACAAAAGTGTCTTCTGCAAGGTCTTGTGCTGGAGAAACGGTGACGATCGGGAACACGAACGACCTAACGTCCTTCCTACGGTTTAAACCACCGCAGAGGAGGAATCCTTCTGTGTCAGCAGAAACAAAAATACTCACTGAAAAACACCAGCGACTGCACAAAAAAAGATGAGATCTATATATCAATCTGTCTCTCTCTACACACACGCACAGGTATATACACAAACTCAGGGATATACGCACAACCCGGTAAATTCACACAAGTGCAACATACAATGTTACTACTATAATCCATTTTTAAAAGAACATAGTAACTCATAATATCGCAAAAACAAATTTAAATATATGTATATAT
>SOMO01000049.1:366058-391399 GCA_028128575.1 Paedocypris carbunculus | reverse complement strand
TGATCTATTGCCACTTAAATCAAAATATTAATACAAACTGTAATATGTATTAGAGGTGAACTGTCATATCATGACAAAACAATGCAATCTTTATTCGTGTTTTATTTAATGAATCATAACTTTTAGTCCTGTTGTATCATGAATTTAATATTCGTTCATTTGCAAATATGAAGCAAATAACAACAAAACAATTACAAGAAAAATATTACCACTGTTATCACAAAGTATTTGCTCTTACAGCACAAATGTTTTTAATACATTATAATCACGTACATCTTTATTATCAGTTATACAAAATCTAAAACATTTGGTTTTCAAATGTTCCAATAAAGTTAATAGAAGTTATGGAAACTAGACTTCATTTTATTTGATGAAAATAAAAACGACTAAAGAGTTTAGTGAAATTTCTTAGTACTGTTCCAAGGACAGAATTGTGTAGAACCGGACTTCAAGCATCAATAAAGACTTTTAGGGAAAAGACCTTGCAGAAACGATGATAATATAAACCAAAGAGCGGCCTTCCCTCCACAGAATCTTGCGGAGCTCCAGCTCCGATGTGCATGACAAATGTATATTATATAACTCCTGCATTCAGAGTGGGCGGAGCTGCCCTATTTTTTTCCCCAGTTGTGACCTGGGGGTGGCGAGCGTCTGGCGCGCACGTGGTTGAAGTGGGCGGCGCTTCACCACGCGGTATTTGCTGTGGGTGTGGCCTGAATGACACGTCACCCAAAGAATGAAACAAAAAGCCCTCTCGCGCTTTAACATGCCACCTTCGTTTTAATAATTCAAAAAAATACAATTCGCGTAAAACAAGGGCGCAGACCGTCAAACACTAACAGCTGGTGGTTGATATGAAACAGCGACGGCGAGAAAAGTAGGCTGGCCTCGAAATCATGAGATAACCACTCAGCAATGCCATTACGTAAAAAAACTTTGGTCCACTGCCACCGCCCAATGGATAAAAAACGACGTTCGCCACGAACACCCAACTCTCACCAGAATTCGTTGTAAACGAGCAGCCGGTGTTTGAACTGTCACCGTAGTGCATATTTTAAAAGCATGTGGGCTTGAAAGCAAAACAAAAAAATGAAAATACACGACGCGTGGTAGGGAAAAACTTGCCTCCCACCAGCGTGCATAGTAGCGCACTAAATATAGCGCGGATTTAACCCGGAAACCGAGTGAGGAATATATGTCCTAGTCACGAACACTACACCCTACAGATACAAATCCCGACGGAATCCGCATTCAGACAAGGAGATGCGCTGAACCAATGTGCGATCTGCGATGTTCCCAGTGCAGCGCAAATGGGATTTTTTGCATTTAAGTTTTAGTATGTTAAAATGCATTCGAATGAGATATACGCTTGGTACTTTGGACGTGTCTGCTTTCTTCTCGACCTTCTCTGTGCAATCACCCAGCTACCCACCCCTTCAGCCCCCCACCTTACCACGTGTAATCTGTTGTTGCTGGGCTTGCCACTCCAAATACCTGGCCGCTTCCAACAGAGTATCGATACTCATTTTGAACACCGACACAGCGCGCTCCTGGTTAAATGTGAACACAGTCCCGGTAGAGATAATGCGCCTGGTTAATCACACTGCTGCCCACTGAGTTCCAAAGCGAATCATAAGACATCCAGGGCGCTGCCGAAACACATCAGCGACACATTACTTCACTGGCAACAAGATGGCGATTGGAGTAACAGAAAACACAACAAGTCGACAGGCACACCGCGCGGCCCCGCCCTCTTCTGCTCCAACTCCTCCCTCATACTACCAGCGACTAAAAAGTAGGACAGATCGCCATGGCTCCGGATTTTGGGATCGGGAGCCTGAACTGAGCAGGACATCACTAGTTAAGTATTGTTTTACGCAATGGATGCAAGTAAGCAACATAGCCGTATTAATATTTTCAATGACGTGGCGAATGGGATTTTATATTTGGATTGTCTCTTAAAGTGTTGTCGTGAAACAATGTTCAGACGTTTTAACAAAATCCACGCTCCGTGTTTTCCGGTCAACTCCACCCTGCGGTATATTAGCACATGATTAAAACATGTCGACGTGAGGCAACCAATGGGCGTGGAGAACAACAAGGCATGGTGTCTGTCCACATGGGCAACCGCTAAAGGCAGAGAGCGGCTCATTTGCATAGCGCAACCATATATGGCATGATGCGTGACGTTCGCTCTTTGGCATCAATTTAATTATAAACGATTTTTAAAAAAGATACAAGATTTTTATTGCGCGCGCACTAAGCCATAAATGTATTGTCAACTATGCCATTTTTTGTTTCCATTAATAGTTTACTTCAGATGTGACTACCTCCAATAAATTACACAAATTGATATTATCTTTGAATTTGATGCACGACAATTTTAGTTTCAATTTCACTGCATGTTATGTGTTGTTAACCAAACATTAATGATATGATCCATTGCAATGTAATATAACGTAAACAAGACTGATTTAATTACAATAAGTCATAATTGCACAATAAGACGTATAGTTGCATGTTTACGTCCTTAAATATTAGTTGAATAATTATTTAACAATCTGGATTTGTTTATATAAATATTTAAATAAAATAAAATAAAAAATCATTGGATAGGGAATCTCTGTGAATGAGCGCTCCCTTGGCAACAAGCTGTTATTGGCTGGTTTGAAGGGATCCCCTGTATGACTTAATCATGGTCAGAATGTCTCGACCAATCAGAGTTGAAATTACAAGATAACGAAGAAATGAAGGCAAATAAATTAACACGCGTATGTGAGCGTGTCGACTAATAACGGGTGTGTATATTTAAAAAGCACTCGGAAAATGTACACACAAGCGTGTTTGTATATCAATGCGGCCTCATTATCGCAATTCAGCAAATTTATTTCGACTCGACAAAAATATACCTCATATTTCAGAAAATAAAAGACACAAAAAGACAGAGAGGACGAGACACAGGAAAGAATGTGAAAGAGAGAGAGAGAGAGAAAGAAAAAAAAAAAAAAAAAATCTGACATCATAATTGATGAGAGCGCACCCTCTTGCGGCGAGAAAAGGAAAGAACGAGTTGGCGTAAATACACGTTTCTAATATTAGTCTTCCAAGAGTTGAATTTCACCGTCACAGATTACGTCGTCAGAGACTATTCAAATAAAACTACATTTAAACGTCATTAATTAGACGAGTTTTATAGTGAGTAATCGCACAATTGGGAAAAAAAAAAAAGAAAAGCACATTGATTTAAAAGAACGTGGATTTTATAGTGAAAATCCATATAAAGCCCTTTGTAGAAGAAAACTATAAAATAAATAATGAGTATTAACTAAAACCGTGTATAAACGTGTTCTGAATGAACAGCAGTAGTTCGAATGCTCTATAGAATTTCGTATTTCATATTATCAGCGGTGAGTTGACCTGTCACCCAGGCATTGCAGGTTAATTCCAGTTTGCTGAGTTCCACACCTAGGTGTCCTTGAGCAAGACATGCTCCCCGGGGGCCATCATTTCTGTTGAAAAGTCTGTTACTTATTATATTCGTGTATTTCTTTTTCTTTATTATTTTATTAATGTTAAACTATTTATTATGTTAACTATTACTACGTATTTGCTGCTTTGAAGCCACAGAGATACAGTCACTGTTTTCTTTGGAAACCTGGGTTTTGGTTACAGCTTGTTGCTTCTCAGAGATGATGTCATGTGTGTGGGGTCAGAACAAAGTCGGTCACAAAAACACCAGCAAACAGATTCACTAAAGACACCTGCAATTGTTTGACTGGTAAGAACTTGAATGAGTTTGTTTCCGTGTGTTAGAGGACAGTGATGGGAGGAGAAAGTGATGGGCTGAGGGGAAACCCACAGAAACGAAAAAGGGAGTAAATGTTGACCTAGTAACAATAAAGTTAATTACATAAATATTGATTTTTCTTCCCTCTTCCCTGAATATTTGTTGAAATTGCAGGCATTTCCCCTCCCCAGCATAAAACACAAACAAGGGTTCCATTAGATATTTACAGATATTTTATTTTTTAGTTATGCAGCAAACAATGACATTAAGATATACTGATGGACAATTATTCGAGTGAACGAGTGCGTGTCAACAGTGAGAGCACAGAAGCAGAACGGCGTCCAGGATGCTGGGGATTCTCAGTACTTTCACAAGGCAGAGAGAGAGATAGAGAGAGAGATAGAGAGAGAGAGAGAGAGAGAGAGAGAGAGAGAGAGAGAGAGGGAGAGAGAGAGAGCAGCTTCTACACAGAAAGCTTTAAGATGGCAGTGGAACTCAGCACTGATGAAGTCTTAATGCTCAGACTCACTTCCTGGTTGACTGACCCTGTCTGGCTTGACCAGGAAGAAGGTGATGTTTTTACTCAAACACATCTGCTTATTTACAGTCAACACGGAGCAGCCTAGAGTTATTGCACGTTGATCTAGCACGGAGGAATTGTCCTCAAACACGGCTGTGACGAGCCGGGTGCCACCGGACCCTCCACAGGCGCTTTATCTTCAGTCAAAACCTCCTTTGACAAGACGTCACTGAACTCCACATCAAAAAGCCTGTCAGGAAATTGTTTTTTTTTTTAAATTGAGGACCAAGCTGGGAGTTTGTTGGGAGGCGTGAAGCGGAACAAGTGCGATTGAGGTCAGCTGGACTGGAGTGGACGTTACATTCGTGTGTGGGTTTGTCCTGAAACTCAAACGTGATGCTCAGTCCTGGAAACTTCACTTGTGAATGAATCATCCGTGAGTCTCCATCACCAAGACATGGGGGAGGATGGAATCGTTGCAACCATAGACTCTGTACAACTATTTTAAAAACTAAACAAAAACAAAAGTAAACCCTGTGAAACATCTCCAGGGGAAAAGTGCACTTTACTGATCCACGTTCTTCTCCTGTTTTGTTTCCCCAGCAAAAATGTCTTGATGAGGAGATGGAGAAACAGTCGCGACTTTAAATGAAGTCTCTTATGAAAAGACATACTGCGATTTGCCACTTTCTTTTACGACAAATGCCAGTATGTTCCTAGTAGACAAACTCGTCTTCATCTGAGCAACAGCTAAACCAGCACAGAGCGGCTCCCTGTCAGTTTAAAACAGAGATGTTCCCTCCAGTCATGTGCAGAGCACAACATGACATCAAATGCGCATCTACGTATGTGTGTATAACTGTATCTTTTCCTAAGACAGAAATTATTTTTGTGCCCTGTTTTCTGAATTCCCCAAAAAGCATCATTCTGCCATCCGCTGTAAAAATCACTTCAGCTCGGCTCGAGCATCACTTCTGCTCCTGGTTTAGAGGACAAAAAGCCAAAAAAAAAAAAAAAAAAAAAAAATTACAGTATACAAGTGTTGTATTCATCATGCAAGAATACTCGTTTTACTTTTTACTTATTTTGCTTTTTCCTTCTTGTAAGTGTCTTGTGTAACATTTATTAAGCTGGAACTACATCCAGAGTAATTTACAGAAAAGAACAACAGTTAGAAGAGAGCTGGATGGTGACCAGAGTAATGAGTGCATCCTGAAGAGCAGGTGTGGGAGTGGCCAAAGTGAGGGAGGGGAATGGGGCGCGTCCTATGGCAATCAGCGGCACTCCCACACTTTGACCGTTTGATCTACACTTCCCGTCACCACGTAGGGAGACGTCTTGTGGAAATCTGGAGAGGAAAGGCGTAAGAGACTTGTTACATCACAGTGGTCATCATTTAAATCACACTGATTAGTTTCGTCATGTTTGAACATTTAAATATACCTGTATGTATGTATGTATAATTTTAATTAAAACAGGGTTATTGGGAATACATTTTTTTACTGCAATGTCATTAACATCGGTAATTATCGTGTGTGTAGTACATTGGTTCAGAATATCATCAGAATGACCAACACATCATGTCTGTCAGAACAAAAATGGACCAAGTGCAGCTACGATTCAAGATTGATGCTATCAAAGCTTTTTAATTCTGACGTACGCCTCCACGAAAGCTGAACTTTCAAGCTGAAATGTCTATCTTACCCAGAGAGGTAACAAAGTGTTCGTGGGCACTCAGGGTCTTCATGCAGCGCTTGTTCTTATAATCCCAGATGCGAAGTGTCTTGTCATCGGCACAGCTCACAACAAACCTGCCCCCAGGATGGAAGAGCACTCCGCGAACCCAGTTATCATGGCCAACCTTACAAGCAGAGGATAGGATCAGGAGTGCTTATGTACAAATTTAATGTTTATTAAATATTAAATAGCTGTGTCACATAAGACAGCATGTGGGGCTGAGCACTAGATCCAGGAAGGTAAAGTATATATGATGTTATATATATGATATATAAAAACAAAGTGGTCACATAATTGACCACTGACTTTAAAAAAACAACACAANTCTACTCACCAATGTCATAAGGCACATGCCTGTACTAATGTCCCACATCTTGATGGTCTTATCTCTGGAACCAGACAACAGAAACGGTCCAGGCTTTCCACTCTTCTTGTTCTTAAAAAAAAGGAATGGACATTTTTAGTGCATAGCAAATACCTAAAGTTGGAAAATGAATAAAGCATGAACAAAAAATTTGAATACAAAGAAAATTTTTTGTAATTATTATCAAACACAAAAATTATGAGTACTACAAATAACAAAATCCTGACTCCTCAACCTAAAAAAAAAACACAATCCTAACATTAACACAACTGGTCACATTAACATGAATTGAATTATCTGTGGAACGCCAAGCATTGCGCTACCATTGAAAGTAAAAGCATTTCTCTCTAACCTCCGAGCCTGTGGCTTCAGAGATGGTGGGGTGGGCGCTCTCGGGGGCCCAGGAGATGCACTCCACCACATGCTCGTGCTCCCGCAGCTCCGCCTTACACTCTTTAGTGGCCACCACCCACACACGCACCGTCTGGTCGTTGGAGCAGCTAGCCAACAGCGTTCCATCCTGATTAGGTCGCACCATTCGCACCCACTCCCTGTGACCCGTGAACGTCTTCACACAGTACCTGAGCCAAGATGGAGAGTCGTCACAATCAACTAAATATTTTACTCAGACTAATAACAGCACAAAGACATAAATTCAGCTCCACAAAGCAGCTCTTTGTCAGGCCACTACGGCCCCATTCATCAGGAGTCCGTATGACTCACCCAGTAGCCACCTCCCACATCTTCATGGTCTTGTCTCTGGAAGCAGACACTATGTGGTCACCATTAGGCATGATGGCCACTGACGACACATTGTGATCGTGTCCTGTTGATGTGGGAAAGAAATTATAAGATTTAGGGCGAGGAACGGTCTAGATAAAAAAATTGCAATGAAACCAACTGTATAATAAACATAAAACAACACAAAAACTAGTGATGCACCAAAATGAAAATTCTTGGCCAAAACCGAAAAAGAGGAAAGTCTGGCCAAAAACCGAAACACCGAAAGAATTGCATTTATTGCAATGATGGTGTAGTAATTTTACTAAAACTAAGGCATTGAAATTGCATACATTAATAATGAAGTTTCAAAGAATACATGAAACAAAATGTGTTACAAATATGCAAAACTGTATCAAGTATAATGCAACACTCAGGAGTATAAAATATAAACTAAAATGTTTAACTTGACCTACTGGCCTGCTGAAATGTTGTAAAATTAAAAGTTCCTCCATAAAACCAATTGCATTTAAGTTTAAAGTGCATTCAGAACAAGTGCAAAGGATACAACGTTTTCTCTGCAGGTCTTAATAATAGTATAAATAGGTCGCTGTTGAGCTTGTCGTCTGTCTGACATTTGAGAAAGATTTGAGACTGTATTTAAATAAGGCCAGTGGATAAAAAAAATATACATATTGCAGAAATATACAATCTGTCACATCTAATAAAGTAGCCTAAAACAAAATAGCCTACGTATTAGTATTATTAGAGGTACTTTCTTGCAGGATTTCACTGAACATATCAGACAACGCGGGTGCAAACCCTTCATCTTGTGCTAAGAGGCGAGTTTGTTTTCTGCTCTGCTCCATCTCTGTCTTCGCGTAAGTTCTGTTTATCCATTGTTGCCATTTCTCGCCCGGGCTGCTTTAACTACTCATCTAAATACTGCTCTTTATAACGAGGATCAAGTACAGTCGCGATGAAGTGCAGAGGATTCCAACATATTTCTACGGATCGTGCGCTGACAGACTCCAAGCGCGGACTTTTCATAGATTTTACCGTGGTATTTACTGCGACTTTGGGCGCTTTAGGGCTGTGATTAAAAGAATAACGTCCGCTACAGATGCATCAGATGAGCTGATCTCTTTAGTTTGCTGCTCAAACGGAGTAAGAAGAGAGAGAATGTTCTCTATTAAGAGCCACTGGTGTGAAGTGAATGTCGCGGGGAGCTAGTGATCTGCTCGCGTGCAGCTCTCACGGTCTCTGCTTACGTCATCAACTTTCGGCCGTGTTGTTTCGGTGATAAAAGTGTTTCGGCTGAAAACCGAAAATGCACCTTTTGGCCATTTTCGGCCGAAAATTTTCGGTGGCCGAATATTCGGTACATCCCTAACAAAAACATTTGATAATTGGAAGATTGCATAATATGCATTATACTATATGCAATATACATATTCTAGATATGCATACTAGAACATTGAATTCTGAAAATTTGGTCTTGATCAGTAACGTCGCTGCTCTATATTTGTCATAATTCTTTACTTAATTTAAATTATGCTACATTGCAATATGATGCTATAACTTTAAATAAAATGCGAATTGTTTTAAGAAAGAGTTCTCAATGAAGAACTCAAATAAGTTTTTGCCAAGATCTCTAGGAAACTAATGTGCCATGTTCAATGCTAAATGTCCAAGTGTCGCACAATAAACTTTTACAATTTTTTGATTTATTTGAAAATTATTATTGATTAAATGTTCAGTTTAATAAACTGTGAAATTAAATTACCTTAAAAATACAGTATAAAATATAATATAATACAATTTAATAAATAAAACAAAACCCAAATGGTCAATAATCACTTGTTTTTGTTATTTTTGTAAAAGATTAAAGCTCTTGGCCCAGTTAATCCCGTCTCAAACCAACCTTTCCCCTTCCCCCAGACCAACAGTTCCTAACAGCCTCAACATCCAGTGAGAGAGACTCACAGTCACGTTAATAAGATCCCAGTAAGCTTTAGGCTTATTCAAGAGAGCGGTGTTACATAGCGGGTCAAATGAAATTCAAAAAGGTTCTGCATCCCTGTGCGGTGTCTTGGATAATTACAGTGTGTGATACTGTAGTTACGGTAGGCTGTGTTTACCATGCATGGTCCTGATACACTCAAAGCCCTGGAAGTCCCAGAGTTTGATGGTCATGTCAGCAGAGCAAGAGGCCAGCAGCTTTCCAGTCAGGTCAAAAGAGATGTCCTGCACCGAGTCTGTGTGACCCTTTAGGGTCCGCTCAAAATCTCCAGCCTCATAATCCCAAACCTGCACAACAAAAAGAACAGCTTTTTTGTTCTGTGCACTTGGAAACTGGCCTCCACAGAGCTGTTCGCAGCCCTGTTGCTCTGGGAAACCAGAGCAGCATGATTTCTCAATGGAAATGAGTCTGTGACTCAGCACAACAGACTGAAATCAGCCGGATTTGGAAACTAGAATGCGTCGTATGAAGGACATGTTTTCACAGTCACAGAAACAAACAGCGAAACAAATACAACCCAAGTCACACCTTTATAGTGGCATCTTCAGAGGCAGAGACCATAAGACTGAAGACGGGGTGGAAGATGACCCGTGTGACCGGGCTTCTGTGGCCACTGAGGGCGTACTTCTCAGGTGGGCGTGGGATCCACTCTTTCGGGTCTCGTTTCTGTGTCACAGGACCTCCTAAAGTGATCTCCTCCTTAGCTTCATTCAACTTTGACTCCAGCTCCATTACCTGGCAGGTAACAAAGCAATGGTTACTAATGAGTTTAAGGAGTACTTATGAGTTGTTTTTTTATTAAAACAACTTTTTTTTTTTTTTTTACAAAAACTACTTCAATTTGATAAATTTATTAAATTAAGTACCTTTTTCTGTAATCTAATAACTGAAGTCCATTTCTTTTCCAACAGACCTGCATACTTCTTATCCAACTCCTCGTTCTGTAAAAAAGTACAGGTAAAGAACATTACAAACTGACAACTTAAGAAGAGAACTCATCATAAATGATTCATGACTTTACCATATCTAACTCTGCTTCCTTCTTAAACACAGAATATGCCTCTTCATAGCCGTTGGAGCGCAGATAATCTGCTATAGCTCGATTTCTGAAACACATAATTGCTTTAATTAGAAATATTTCTAAATCACCATGCTTTAAAACTCAGTAAGGGTTAAACCATGCACTCCTTCAAGGCCATCATGGTAATCAATAGGAAACCGATCAATCATGACACTAGACATCAACAGGGTAAGAAAACCAGGTCACTGCATTCACAAGTGGGTTAAGAAAAACGCTTTGAAAGAGCAGAATATTGTGAGACTGACAATGTGAGGAGTCAAGACGTAAAGCTTTTGGTATCACTTCTTTCTGATGTGTGAGAGATATCAACTATTATATCAAGTAGATATCAGTTATTGTATAGTGTGACGCCCTTTTTAGATCTACCAGCGTTTGCATCTCAGCATTGATACTTTGTTATTAATAAACACCCTTTAATTCACACTCGCTATACATAAAAAAACGCAATACACAACTAGAATGTCTGACTATCCTTTCATTATTATTGCAGCAGTCTATAAGAACAAGAGAATACATTTGCCCCTGTGAATTTGATAAAGCATTTTCAAACAGTATCCTTTGAGCATCTCTGGATAGAGGGAAACGGGGAGACCAGAGCTTTGGTTGTCATGGACACCTGCTACACGGGATGGAAAAGGTCTCGAATGACACAGCAGCAAATGCTAAAATGGAAGCCGGAGCACTTTCTCTCAGCACGTGGACACACACACACACACACACACACACTTCATCATGTTAATGAGTCTTTCACGTCTTCAGATGAGGCTGAATATTTCATGAGCTGGCCAGTGGACTAAATTTAGGTTGCGATGGAAGCAGCGTCCAGACTAGTATTGATAACAGTAGCTCGTCTGAACGAGACCAAGTAGAAGTCCGGTAACAAAACAGCAGAACCGGCTTTGAAAAAGAGATGCATAATTAAATTAATAAAAAAAATTTTACAGGTAAGAAAAGCCACAAGTAAATAATCAGATCGCGGGGCTTATTCAAAGCAGTGCTGAGTAATGTCAGAAAAATACAAAGCAGATTTTCAGCTCATAACATATTTGTGATCGGGATCTTATTGTGAATACTTGGTCATATGACTTGCATGCAGCATGAGAGCATAAAAGCGTTAGGATGTGTAAAAAGTACTATTATGACAACTTTATGACAACAAAATTATGGTAGTCTATGATGAAGAATGTCATGACCATTACAAAGTGGAATAGTTTGAGCGAATGAAAGCGCCACACTCATTTCAAGTTTTCCTTTTAAAAGAAGTTATTCGTTAGTCTAAAATTTTCATTTTAACATATTAGATTAGAATCTATTCAAAAACCTCACTTTTACAAAAGATATATAATTTCCCAGAACGTATTGTATTATTGACCTGGAATAAGTGTCATTAGTGTGAAATGCCATTACAACACTGAGACCCGAGCTCAGAAATTACGTTCTTTTTAAAATTTACTTTGCTAATTGAGCTTTTAGAAGCACAATAAGTGTAAAAATGAAGCGTCATTTTTTTACATGATTTAATGTTGGAGATATTACATAAGTTATTACTAAATATTTACTTATCTTTTTATTATAAATATTTTTTATAATAAAATATTATTTTTTATATAAATATTACATCTATCTTTTACGTTCTAACTAAAGGGACAAGTCTTACCTAAACATCGCACTCATAATTTTCCATAAATAATACATTTAAATACTTCCATGTAAAGACTTGCGTCTCGCACTGCAGCCCACAGAACTGCAGTTCTAATCTCTGCCATTTTTGATATAACTGCAAAATGCGCTTTGACGATCGGAGACTACTAGGGGGGTAATGTAGGATCACTATAACATGGCCGATCGTTTTTTTACTTGAGAAATATTAAACAGCGCTTAGAAACCCCCTGTGATGATATGTGACCTAAAGAGGATGCCGGGTCTCAGGAGGTTAACTAAATCCCGTGGAAAAAAAAGCTGAATTTGTTTTCTCTGTGAAGATTAAAAGACATTTACAGCTAGAATAGTTATTTAACACATTAGCAATGTAAGAACAATATATTTCTGATTAGTTTAAAGTTATTTTATTGACAAAAACAGTGCCTTTCTTTAAAAAAAATAAAACCTTTCCAAGTGACCCCTAACTTTGAACGGTAGTGTACCTAAAACAAAAAAATAATTTTACTGTGACAGCTCTGGAAAGGAACAAAGTGAAGGCTTTGTTAAGCATGGTGAAGTAGCTGCTGGATTATAATTACTGGCCTGAACTGCTGATCTGTTGTTCGTGTCTTTGATGTTTGTAATGCTGCTTTGGCTGATTAACGGCTTCAGCAGCAACAGATCCAAGCAATTCCTTTCTTCCATACAAGAAAAACATAGCACAGCTAATTTTAAGCGAAGCTACTTGCTACTCAAACAAAAACCCCACCAATCATTTTATTGTTTTTCATCTTACAACGTCATAGACTAAATTAGTATGGGGAACGTACAGGTGAGTTCATTCTTCCAAATCTAGGCCTTCCCAGAAACCCTTGCTGCTATGCGAAGCATAAATAACGCTGAAGGATATTCTTGAAACGATGAACTCCACCCTTCCACCCCCTCTCTCCGGTCATGAGGATTTATGAAATATTAAAGCTAACTAGCTGTCGCAGGAAGCTCCCCAAGGCGCAAATAACACAGTTCTTTATTGAATGGTACAGATTCAGCGGATTTAGTAACATTATTTGAAACCATACTAGTTAATAGATGGCAATGTTATACTGTGATATTATATTGACAGGATCACGTGAATGAAGACGTGGACTCACAGTTCATCTCGTTGTCTCTGTGACAGCACCATTTTGGCAGAAGGGTGGAAATGCTGTCTGTGCTCCAAGGAGGGAGCTGGCCAACAGTCCCGAGAAGCTCCTCAGCAGTGCGATCTGTGTGATGAGACGAAGGAAATCTCCCAATATTGTGGAAATCCAAGTAACTTGAGAAATCCCTGAGACGGACTTGAAGTCTTCCTGAACTCGCAGCAGCAGAAGCGAAGCTGATCAAATGTTTAGCAATCTGATTTACTTGGCAT
This sequence comes from Paedocypris carbunculus, assembly GCA_028128575.1. Classification (NCBI taxonomy): domain Eukaryota; kingdom Metazoa; phylum Chordata; class Actinopteri; order Cypriniformes; genus Paedocypris; species Paedocypris carbunculus. The sequence goes on along the minus strand of SOMO01000049.1, from coordinate 378,115 downwards.
CTAAGTTGGGAGAAAAAAAAAAAAAAAAACACTGTAAAAAAAAAAAAAGTATAAAACTATACTGTATAAAAATACATATATCATACAAATAGACACTAAAAGCCTTTCGAATTCACCCAAACATGAAGTGCTGGAAACAACGGGAGTAAATCTCTTCACCTAATCCTGAGTGGTCCAATAAAAGGTCCAGACCAGAAAAGAGGAGAGGGGTGTTGCGTCTGAGACAAGACTTTGTAATCCTTTCAGTCGGTTTTGACAGCCTGCTAATATCCACTCTAATCTGCAATGTCTGCGCAAACTAAAATAGCTTGATGTAGGTGAGAAATGTTGTCTACCACAAGTACAGAAGGGAATGGAAAGAGTACATTCAAATGATGAATATTTCAGAAATTACAAAAAAAAACTTTGCTTTTAACATGTTTTACAGCTAATGATCAAGTATCCAAACAAGACTAAAACAAATACATTTGTAAAAATACTTTAGAACTAAAATGCTAAAATATATTTTGCACACATTCCACAATTCATATAGCTCTTCATAAATAGTGTAATAAATATGGTCTTCATTTATTCTCACAGATTAGAATCATATTATACAATACATCATAATGTACAACGTAGTTTAACTAAAAAGTAGGGGTAAACTGAGATTCAGCAAATTGTTAAAATTTTATTTTACTTGGTTGTTTTCCCAGTGTTAGTAAAAGAAGACTACCTAGCGCAAATGTTTTAATGAGCAGAAAACATTGCAGTTGCTCATGGAATCTCCGTTTTAACCAATCATTCTTTAACTACAACCAGTAAGTCCAGTACAGAAGGGATTTTGCACACAAAATCTGCAAGCCTGACGTAAGATTGGTTGTTTCAAACATGTGGCTGTAAATGAGAACCAATAAGCACTCAGAAGTCAAGCGGGATTAAGCAGCAACAGCCCTGTTATGTGCTGCTAACCAAACAGTTTAGGTATTGTAGCCATGTTGCAACTATTCTGAAACAGAAAAAAATGCATTCACATTTGAATAAGTGAATCAAATATGTATTTTTCAACTATAAGTCAGAGCTTAATGAGAACATCAGTTGAAATACGTAGAGACCAGAACCTAGTTTTGCATTTTAATAAATTTAAACAAGCATAATTAACATGTACTAGGTAAAAATCAACAAGTATGCATAAGTTAGAAGGGAGTGACTTCATCAGTCATCGGAGCAATCATAATGGTAAAATATAATTTACAATATTTGTCTTATAAAAAAAGAATTGTATAGAAACCGTATACAAATAAATTATGTAAAACTACATGCTCTCTTATAACAAATTTAATTGTTTTACATTTATAACCATCAATGAACCATACAATACACAACTATCAATACCCCCTAAGAAACAATAACTCAAACATAAAATGTACTAAAAATCCTCAAAACTGAAACCCCAAACAGGTTTGTACAAATTGTATTAAGACTTTGTTTTTTGGAAAAACAACAAACGAATTTTTTTCAATTATTTACAGCAGTAATAATATTGAAAGGAGGTAAATTCATATTATTTGTAAACAGAAACTAATTTAATTTGATTTAAATACTAATAATGACAACTGCCGAATGACGTCAGAAACTTAATAGCAAAACTCGCGCTTCTGAACGCTACATTACTGATAAATAATCCCTGGTGATAATTTAAGATGTTAATAGGTCAATAATACCTTCGTCAACGACCTAATGGTAATCGTAATACGTTCATATCAACAGACCGGTGAGTGTCAATAAATCCCGGTCGTTTCATTTTAGAAACGCAGCGTCAAAACACCAAGGCATCTAAACATTTTGGACGCTTGACACAATCTAACACCGGAGTGTTAATCACAATATCTGAAAAACACGTCACACACCGAAGAATAAATAACACACTTTCATAACAACAGGGCGACATGCTTTTCTCGACCAGCATCGACGTGCATCTCCGGCCTTCAAACATCACAGGCAACACCCAATCCCAATATGACCCACCCTGGACACCAAAACACACCTGAAACCGGTCTCACGACTATAATTCTCAGGTATATGGGTTAAAAACGCAAATGCTGTTGACACCAGCGGGAATGGCGTATTTTAGTACACAGAGGATGCTAAAGTGAACTAGCTGTAGCATTAGTATGGGTCAAAGCAGAAACGGACTAGCTGACACTTCCCTCAGCTAACAGGTCTGTTCCGACTAGCGTAACGTCTACAGATCGCGTTAATAATTATGTTATGCCACTGTCCGCATGTCGCTCGCAAATATTCCCACCCTTATTTTGCTGTAACGGCCTGTCCGCCATTTTGAGTCAGTCAGGCAGGCGGCGCAAATTTCGCAGCCGCACACGCTCTCAACTCCCCGCAGCTAGCAGCGAATTAACTCGCCACGTACCTTCTCAAACGAAGTCTTGGTCATCCGCCGGGTCACACACGCCTTTAAAGACCTTGAAAAGATGAGGTTTCACTGCCGAAAGACACTTGCCGAATTTCCGGCTCAGTACGCGCTGAATCTCCTCCTTGATTTCTGCACCGCATAACCGTCCACTGACGGACACGAGCACGCACGCTATTGTCGGGGGCGCGCCCGCCTCGGGGAGTTACAGCGGTCGCACGCGCACTCGCGCGGACACGCACAACCTTCAAGGGTCATTGAAATTAATCAGCTTTCTTTTCTAGGACATTTGAACAGTTATTTAGTATATTAAATTGTGGCTACATGTGTTTATAAAAATACCAGTAGATACAGGCAATTGAATCTAATAGAAAATAATAGAGACAGTTGGTAAGTCATTGTTTTATTTTTTTAACTCTTTAGTATTTTGGCACAATGCATAACTCAGAGATTACATTCTTTAGGTTCATTTGCAGCATTAGCACTTTACAGAAGGTAGCCCTTACACACTGTGCATTCCAAAATCTCTCTGGGAACTCTACTTTTAAAAGAAAGTCTACAATTAAATTGTCAAAAATATGCTATATGTAACATAATTCCAAGTAAATTTGTACATCATCAGTAAAACTATTGCTTTATTATACTTTGACATTTAACAAAGCCATCCATGTGAAAACAAGTGTTGTGTAGTGAGCATGCACTGCAGATTCTCTCGCGTTCTTTAGTGTTTTAATTCAAACACAGGCTGAAAAACTAATGATCTAATGCTTTTGAAGAACAATTTTCAAAATCAATCTTCTCCTCCATTCTTGGCGGATCCTCTTCTGATGGAATGATGTGTTGTTTCGGTAACTAGACTGTTCTCTGAAATTCCACAAGCTCTACTTCACTTCATGATAAACAATATAGAAAAAGATTAAGAAAAGAAGAATTAATACTTTGTGCGTGCATATGTGGATCTGTATATTTTTCAAAATACAACACACACACACACACACACACACACACACACATTTTGTGTGCGCAAAATAGTATATCATTTTGTAGTTATTATGAAATTCAAACTATTATAATGTTTTTATACATATTTTCAACAAGTTGTCTTATTATTTTAAACAGAAAGGGCAAATCTATTTCGTTCCCATTTTTTACACACTATATTTGTTAATTATAAAATGTAAATAATTCAGATACAGTTTTTTTAATTACTCACCTAATTTGAATAAAAACAATCCCCATGACGAGGTTCAGCTGCTCCACTGTCCAGTCTCGACTTGGTGACTTCAGCTGTTCAGAAAAAAGCAAAGCCTTCTCTTTCAGAACATCATACGAATCGTCTCCGTTTCATCAAATGAGACACACTCACATTGAGAGGGGAAATATTGGTGTCTGAGCCGGTCTTGTAGATCCAGTTCATTGTTTTCTGCAGAATGACGCCCTGATGAGTGAGAAGCTTCAGGTACTCAGAACTCTCCCGTGTCTTCTCGTGAGCTTCTCCGATCTATGAAAGAAACAGCACTTGTTTAAAGTCCCAGAAGTTAAGAATCATGTTTTAGTTAATCATGTACCTGTTTCATGTAGATACCGTGACGAGCTTTTTCATGGATCAATGCAGCAGTGAAATCACCTTTACTCTCATGCACCTTTGCCAACAAGTGATGGCTGCAGAGAGGGACAGGACAACCACGGCTGAGAGTTTCTTACCTGCTTTATGGAGAAGGAAAGCTCGCGATTGTGTTTGCTTCTCACCACTGTGCCAGTTTAAGAGAAGACGGGCCATGATATTTCGAAGTCAACACAAGGGCGTTCTCTAGAAACTTCAGGGCCTGATCGCAGGTCATCATACTGTGAAGCATCAGGCCGATCACACTCTGAAGAAAAACACAGACATTTAAGTAGATGCAATGTTAAAGGCTTCATGAAACTGGAGTTTATTTAGCAGGGATGAATAAAGATCTATGTATAGCAATTTATAAAGATGTATAAAGAGGGATTTGTCAATATCTACGTAGGTATGCATTCACCAATCAAACGATCTGTATTTATCTGTGTTTACTATTTTGTATGTAAGACAGTTTTCAAACATTTGATTTAAATTGATAATACTTGTGAAAATAATATTTGTAATATTTATGAAAGGCTTAGAAATTGAAATATACAAAAAATAAAAATAAGCTACTTTTAGTAATTATATGAAATTATATGTTCATATAATTATATTAGCTAATTAGTTAAATTATATTAGCTAATTAGCAGAATGACCTTGAAGCAAATCTTCAAGGTCTGAAAAATCTTGAACATTTCAATGTGCAACTCACGTCCAGTGAAGCCATCTCAGGATGATCGTCTCCACACACTAGCAGCATCAGAAAGCGAGCACGGTACAGTAAACGCAAAGCTACTGATGACTGGCCAGCAACAAAACAGAAAAACCCAAGCTGCTTCTGTAAAGTAAATCCGGTTGAGTATGCAGCCGTGTTACTTTGATGGTTAAAGTTGAGCTAAAAATGTAACTCACATATTCTTGTACAGTGTTTGGATGGTCAATTCCTAGAACTCGTTCACTGATCAGTACTGCTCTCTGCTGGTGACTGAGCGCCTGATAACATAAACAGTACATGGTTAACAAAAACTTGATTTCAGAAATGTATACACTTTCTTCAGTGTTGTTCCACTTCTGGGAGCTGGAGACAATCCTAGCAAAGTAGGTCGGACGGACGGACGGACAGACAGACAGATAGATAGAGCAGATTGTCCATTGTGCTTTGCTCAAGGACAGTTCACTTGTGGAAGTCCAACTCAAAACCATTTTTTCAACTCGGAAATTTTTTTTTCCCAGGTTGAAAATTTCTGTCAGGCAAAATAATACATAAATTAGACATGATACCTCAGCATAGTCTCTGTGAAGATAGTGTATTGTCCCCAGCAGCCGCAGACATTCACAGACATCCTGATGCAAAGCCCCGTACACGTTGGTGAAAAGACCCAACGCCTGGTTAATCAACTCACTGCCCTCCATTAGGCAACCTGAAACAAGTACAGTGCGAAACAAAGCTTATACAATATGCTATTAAATAACTATAGTTGACATCAAGTTAAAAAAAAAAAAACCCAAAACAAATTAAATACACAACCTCGACCAGGAGGCATCAAATAGTCTTCCTTATATGCACATTTGTATAAAATAAATAAAAAAACACTCACCCTGCTGTACCTTAGTCTGACCATAGTGCAAAAGACAAAGGGCATCACTTGATCTCGGAGTGATATGCTTTACAATAGGGAAAATATTAAGAATGTCCTCCTCTGTGAATGGCTGGTGTCCAGAGTCAAAGTCATACTCTCGAAGAAGAATCTGAACGAGGAATGAAGAAGAATATACTGTAGACGTGAATCATCTCACAGTGACATGAATGTGATTGTAAATACCTGAAGGCCTGTTTTAATAGCAAACTCTCTAAGCATGGTGATCTTCTGCAGACGACATGTTTCCGTGGCCTCCATTATGCTTCCACTGTCAGATGAATATGAGAAGCCGCTCACATGAATCATGTGTTAAAAAAAACTGAAACTCACCATGGCAGGCTGTAGTGGTAATAAACTTGAGCTTCGGCTTTCAATGCCACCCAAAGATTACTGAGAGAAAGGTGGGGCCAGCCAGTGATGGTATCATCCACATTCCCAAGGCCACGCCCCCTCAGACTCCAACCTCTAGACAGCAACCTGTCATTTTGCTGAATAGCTTCGGCATCAGCAACAGAGCCAAGAAAGCAGTTGAGAAAATGACTGATGAATGACGAGAAACTGGATGGCTCCACTGACTGGAAAGAGTTGGAATAAAATGGAGTTTAAATTAAAAAAATCAGTTTTTGATTCCCGAGCAAACGTTGAAACAATACTTTACACTCACCAACAGATATGACTTGAAAATATGTTTTGCACATCTAGTAATCAGCTCACACAATGCAATTATCTGAAAGAAATTAAATGACAGCGCTAAATTCAGCATAAAAACAGAGATCAGAAATTTTGATATTTTACGGATTTTATTATTGTCTAAATGTATTGTACACTGAACTACATATATTACATACAACTCTAAGTAAAGCCTTGTAAAAATCTGTATTTTTGTATTGGCTACATTGTTACACTTTAAAATAATAACAACCATTGAAAGTGACTGATTTTAATATTTAATATTAATGTATATAATTGTGATTGTGTCAATATAATTTGCATTAAACAATTTATATTTACAATACACATTTCACACTCTTTGGATACCTCACATACATCCAATGCATTTTTTTTACAAATTAAATTGCACAAAAATTTTAAACACCTTACTGTCATTAAAAAAACTAAGTCAATTATAATTAGAAAAATGAGTTTGCATTCAAACATGTTTTTTGTGACCGAAAAATAATTAAATCTAAAGAAATGTTCAGAACCATAACAATCAATAACTAAACACATTGGAAAAAACACTTGATGTAATGAAACACACTTTATAAAAAGCTGAAGTCGCTGAGGCTGCTGGGAATCCCAATGGATTCTGTGTTATGCAGTTCAGAGCATTGAAGCCAAGATGCTTTTAAAACATAAACCTTCGGGCATGTGTGGCTGAATTAAACGATCGGGGTGTAAGTGTGGCATTCCTGTGTTAAAAACACAATGTACTCACATAAACATGTCCCAGTCTCTTTTGTTGCTGCATCTTCTCGATGCTCTCAAGCACAGAGCCCAGGTAGCGAATGTTGATGCCGTGTTGATGCAAAGCTTCTGTTAACGTGGCACCGTCCATTGGCACTGATGTGTGATTCAAGCAACTCCTCATCTGCACACAGTTATACAGCAGGATGATTTTAATCCAGGAGTCCAGTCAGATTCCCTCTCTAAAAATTCCAACTCAAGAAAAACTGCTCACAAATGCTGGGATTTGATGGTTAACCAGGAACTCTGCAGCATCTTTCAGCTGACGTTTCTGTTTCTGAATCTCCTCTGTACTCGCCTTTGGAAAACGTACACCTAGAAACAAACGCTTTATAGTTGTTATACCTTTTAAAATATTTTATAATACAGTATATCAATTACAAAGTACATGTAACATTTGTATTAAATTATGTTCGTGTAACAGAATATATGAGCAAATTAAAGAGTTCAGAAAATCCTGGATTTTAAAGTGGTAAAACAAAGCTTAAAAGCAATCACTGAGATGTTTCTCCATGATAACTTTACTTAATATGAACCAGACCTGCAGAGAAGATATTAGGGTTGAATCGTAAGTCAAAGGTGTTTCTGAAGGAAGAGAGGACATGTCTTCCCGAAGAGACCTGCATTGAGACAGGCTTTTCGATCTTCTGCTTTGTAATGTTGACAGGAGCACTGGTGATGTCAGTCTCAGACTGGAGGCTTCCAGAGTTGGTTTTCATTAGAAGCTGGTATCTGAAATTAAACAGTATCACATTCTGCAAATTATGAATGTACAGATATAAGTTCACATCAATTTAAAGTGTTACAGTTTTTTTCATTTGTATACAGTAGATATTTAAGAAAAAATATCTTGTTACTCTTTCTGTGTGTATGTTATTCTGTCAACGAGTGAATCCCACATGTAAGATACAACAAGCACACAGAAAGACTAGGACTGGGCCTCAATCTCAGAAGGTTCAGAAGTGCTATCTCATCAGTCAATCTCACAAAGCTAAAGTGATGCTGATTTATACTGGTACGAACAGTGTAAATGTGCACCTGTGCTCTGTGAAGGCCTCAATGAGTTCAAATCTCAAGCTGACCAGACGATGGGGATGTTCTCTTGGAAAACCATGGTTCTGACACTCAGGATTATGGACACTGTCCATAGGAAGAAAGTTGAGGTCTGGTGGGAAGGCGTAGAGAAGGTCCAGGATGTAGTGGCGACCATCATTTCCCACAATTCCCTTTTGCTCCACTGAAGAGCACAGCTCAACTACCCTGTCATCTTTGTCCAACACTTTGTGGCGTTGCACTTTTAACATCTTACTGGATTTCTCTAACAGCTTCACATACCTTTAAAGTTTAGAAATATTTCAGTTTTATGCACTCTTGTTTGGACTCTAAACAAACACACACACACACACACACACACACACACACACACACACACAGAAATGAAGACTTTACCTGGCATTAGACACAACAGTCTGGCCAAAATCAACAGATCCATATACGACACATTTTTCCTGGTCATTCTCCAAAATTCCTGGCACAATAGTTTGGGCAGCAACACGATGACCACGGTAGTCGATGAGCACAGTGCCAAGCAGGTGGAGTTCTTCCTGATCCACAGCCCAGTGAGCCTTCACACCATTGAAGTCCTGGAGGAGAGCAGCGTGAGCTGCAGCTTCTCCACCAACATCTCTGAACTGATCCCGCACGTCAAAGCCCAAACTGAACAGAATGTTGTTCCAGATGAACATCTGCTGATGATGGTCTTCACAGGGGTTTACCGGCGTCACGTTACCATCTATCACCGCCAAAGCACCTTGAGTAGCGGTGCTTACAAAATCACTGTTAGCCTGGGGATCAATAAAACAAGTCTAAGAAACCATAGAGGCATCCTAAAAGACATACAAAGGTAGTAGTATCCATCCATACATCCATCCATCAATCTATCTTATCTACCCACATATACGCAAATTAAGCGCTGAAGCTAATCTACATCAATCTTGCATTCACAGTAGATCTGAATGTTTGTGTTAGTGACATTAATATTACAAACCTTTAAAAGTATTTCATGATCTCGTCTACTATTTGGTTACAAAATTACTGCGTTATTACCTTAAAAACTGCCCGGTCTCTCATCAGACGGTCAGTTGCACTTGTCCTTGGAAGTTCTCTAGTGCTCTGAAGCTCTTCATTCCAGTCACGGGTCTTTCATTACGTAGAAGGAATACATTTTTCTTTTGACTTGCTTTTTAATATTCTAGGAGCAAAGTTTTACCTGAACAGGTTCGTGTTCTTCATAAGTCAGACTGGAGGAGCTGGAATCCTCTGCTCGAACACAGTCCATGGCATGATCCAGTGCTGGAGCCGTCCAGCTGAACACTTGGTATGGCGTGGCAATTCGTTCAAAAGGATGCGTCAACTCTCTAAAAAAAAATCACCAAAACACAGAAAAATGTGAAAAATACAGAAAACTTAAACTCAAAAAATCCTAGCACTCTCAGTCACTTTAGTTCTTCTTTCCTTTCTTTCAATATTAAATAAGTAATAGTCTAGATCGAATGTGTCAAGATCAAAATAAGAATGTGAAGCTCTTGAGGTAACTATTAAAGAAATATTATACACTTAAAAAACTATTTCTTCTAAAACAAGTTTACGAACAGATTGGTTTAGTCAGATTAAACAGTAATACACATAATTTTTGTGTATCCAACAACACCCCACTTTATCAGCTGTTATCATCTAGTAATCCGCATATTATGCAGAACATATGGTGTAGAATTATGAATCCATATTTCAAATTAAAGACTTACAGTGGCTTATTATTAGGACTGTCTATTCTATTGGCTTGATTAATCTGTAAACTCTGCATCATCTTCCATCCATCTAACCTTCTTTATTCTACAACTTATTTCATTTCTGAGTCATGGGGAATCCTTCACAGACCGGGACACATACAGTAGGCACACACATTCACACTCTCACTCTTACGTTTGGTCATCATTCCTATTAATCCCATCACCTGAGCACGTTTTTTTTGGACTATCAATGGAAAAATGTGAAATTTCCCCCAGTCTTACCTCCTCTTCAGCAAGGAATTGAAGTTTTTTGTAAAAATTGGACTGACATGACACAGAAGGTCGAGAAGACTGTGACTACAGATGTTAGGATCCTCCGGTTTAGGATTAAAGCTGTAAGATGTAGATCTAAACAAAACAAAAAATTAGTTTCATACATGATCTATTCAATCCATATATAGATTCATGAAGAAAAGATTTATGACTCGCTGATTTATGTAGAAGCCACGTGTTGAGGCTGTAACGCTGAAGTGTTGGTCTTCCATGGTGACCACAGTGAGATAGACAAGATCCCCTTGCATCTTTCTGTTTCCGGGTGGTGGATTCCAGCTACTTACACTGAGAACCTTTAGGCACTCAGAGGTCTGCTAAAAACATCAGAAAGTGGACAGATGTGGACATCTTCACCTCAGTACAGACACAAACCCTCAATTCCTACTTTCCCAACGTTGGCCTGAGGCTGCAGAGGAACCAGCCGACGTTCCTTACAGCCGGGAAAGATGAAATCCGGAGGGCTGCAGTTGAGATGTTTCAGTCCATCAACTCGTTTAATAGGTCTGCTGATCTCTGGGAATTAAAATGAGTTCTAGATTTTCATATCCGCCATTGGCAGTATATTCCTGAAACCATTTAGAGCCAATTGTTCTGAATTATCTTACCATCCACAGATTCATCTGTGACAGAGCTGAGAAAAGACAAAGAGCCGCCGTCTACTCCATTGTATCCATCAGTAAAGTCCAGGCTCTTTAAAAGGTCTCTGATGTGGCGTAGATGTAGGCGTACTTCTCGAATAGTGTAAGGCTCTTGGTTAATATTATAATAAAAAAAGAAGAGATTTACACTTTACACTGAAAAAAATGTGACTGAATGACTGTGTGATTAAGAAAAGTTTGGTTACCCTCAATAACTATCAAGACCGAGCCGTCTTGAAGACCGGGTATGGACTTCAGGTGGGCATAGTTGTCCAGAGTGACTCCTCCCAGCTGCAGGGAGAAGCAGGTACATCGACACGTCTCCTCTCGATCCATTAACACTTGCTTGATTTCCTGCACCATTGCTAGAGGAGACACCTGTAAAAAGGACAAATGCTTGCAAATTCCCAGTTTTCACGTGGGATTTTTTTTTAATGGTCTCCGTTTTCAACCACACTTCAAAACAAAGTATGTAATCTGAAATGGCCTGTTGTGTGAGCGTGAATCTAAATTAATGTTTGATCACTTGATGCTGTTCATAAAATGACTAGTAAATTCGTAGAAATCAGAGCAAAAACTTTTAAAGTACCTGGAAGTCTGTAGGTTCGGTGCCAGGGGCTTGGATCTTCACCGTGAACCCTGGATCTTCAGACGGGTCGATGTCTGGAACAGCAGGAAGCCCTTGAGTCTCAGCCTGCTCAGTCGGACTGTCTGCTGGGGCATCTAACAGAATATGCTCACAGGCCATACGTTCAAGACCGGGACCTTGAGGTTTGAAAAGAAGAAGAATACGATTAGTATAATACACTATGATATCAATATAACACCAAAACAAGAACAACAAGTAACAAAACAGAATGACGTGTTTGAAGGTAAAAGTAGGCTAGTTTGAACCCATGTTGGGACAGTTGTGATCCAGTAAGAGGGAGTTGGACCTGCCACCCAGGCATTGCAGGTTTGAATTCCAGTTCGGTGGATTTGTGTGGGGGGTCCTTGAGCAAGATACTCGCCCTCACAATCACACCGGGCACAATGGCGTAAGGCTGCCCACTGCTCCGTGTTTGTGTGTGTGTAACTTTAATGGATAAAGAGCACAATTTTGATATGGTCCATAGTGGCCACATTGACACTCACTTTACTTCACTTACATGGTTAAAAGTACCACAATAATATTTTT
>SOMO01000049.1:321985-366046 GCA_028128575.1 Paedocypris carbunculus | reverse complement strand
TTTTTTTTATTTCAAATATATTTTAGCACTTTATGGTGCCTCAGGCAGCTTATGGTCTCTGTCTGTACTTGTTACAAAATGCTAATATAAAAAACTGGTCTCTGAAGATCTTAAGGCTCACAGGCATACGTTACTCTACTAAATAAAAATTATTTTTAGTTTTTTAACACCATGGAAAATTCTATCACTGACATATATGTGTAGACAAAATACACACCTTTGCAACTTGGAGTCATAAAAAGTAGTTTGTCCACCACTAGAAGCGTGACGCAGTCCGTCAGATTAGTTTTTTGTTCTATTTGGCACACAGTGAAGGTTGTCTCTGCCAAATCCTGCAATAGCAGACCAGTCTTCTGCTTAAGAGCTTCCAGGTCCCATTGCACCTTTGCCATTTTTGTTTCCCATGTCACATTCTGGTCCATCTGAATCAAGGTTTGGCTATTCTCAGGCCAGACGTCCATCATGTCTACTGCAAATGGCTCCCAAAGATTAACTTTTTTAAAGACATTCATTTCCAGCGACTCCGTTGATGCGCTTTGCTTTGAATTCTCCATAACATCTTGAAAGTTCGAGTCAACTTCTTGTGCTACAGAATCAATGTTTTGTGCTTGCTTTCCCTTTTTTAGAGGAACAGGGCATCCAATCTCCACACTATTTTTTCCATCAAAATTTGTTTGTGCTGTTCTTTTGCAATCTACAGTTGTTCGGCTTTTTTGTTTTGCCTCTCTTAGTTGATGTTTCTGGCCTCCGTGTATCATATTTCCATGACAAGGGTCTGTGGTCTCTTCATCTTTAACACCAAGAAACGTTTTGGCTTGCAGACCACGTGTGCATATTTGATCTTTTACAGCTGTTAAGCGATCTAAAGGTCTTAAATAAACAGATGACAGTAAGGGCCATTCATCTGTGGATAAAGACTGACTTTTTTCTAGTCGTTGAAGGTTGTTTTTGAGTGTAATTGTGCTTGGCTGACCCACCAGATCTTCCTTTCTTTCTCCTTTCTGCTGGTCGCTTTCAAGCTTTTCATCTACGTTCCTGGCACTTTCTGCGAGATCTTTAGTTGGAAGCAGAGCTGGATCTCCTCTGACCAGATCCACTCGCAGGTTGCTACTCAGCACAATGTCTGGAAACAGCAAATGATCTTCATCCAAAACAGAAGCCTGGAGGTCTCCTGAGATTCTTGAAGGAGAAGAGCTTTCCACATCGCTGTTCCCCCTAGATAATAAAGAGGATTGCTCTTCGGTTTGGTCACCTGGATCTTTGTGGTGAAAAAAGTCAGATACTTTGCGGCAGCAATTAACAATGTTTCCCATGTTGCTGCTGTTGGGATTCTGAGCACCAATAAGACAAAAATAATCTGATTGAACAATAATCTTGTGATCTATAAAAAGGGTAAAACTAGGTCAAGGTAGGTCAAAACTGCTTTAGATGGAGAACCGCTGAAGGTTGGGAAACGAATGTACAGATTTTACATTTCATCCTTCTGTATTAGTGATGATAATAATAAAGTCCCACTGGCGATTTAAAATGACCATACTCGGGATTTTTCTCAAATAAAAATGCATTGTAGATATTTGCTTATAAATAAATGCTAAAAATCCATTGCATAGAATAAAAGAAAAAAACCCGTAATGCCTATATAGCTTCAAAACAGTTAAAGCTACTTGCGGTAAATCGTTTTGAAGCATGCAAGCGTTTCCTCACAGATCTGCTCCTTGATTAATTAGCCTTTTATCCATAAATGTCCCATAAATCTCTATTGGAACGTTGAACACCCTGTCCGAAGTCGAGATCGGCTTTTCTCCAACAGATCGCAAGCCGGTTCAGCAATGTTTTCTCTGTCCTTCATACGGCGGCTCATGGACAGTTCCATCGCGCGCGCTCACTCTCTCTCTCTCTCTCTCTCTCTCTCTCTCACCCTCGCGCTCTCAACCTCTCTCACCCAGAATCTGCAGCACCGGCAAATTGTGTGAGGTTGTCGTTTAGAACCACTACGCTTCCGAGAAGTGGAAAGACCAAAGCACTTTTTTGACACCGTATGCAGCTCAACCGGAACCAGACACCGATGTGCGTTGAATTGGGTTTAAAACCTCGTCTTTCATGGCGCATGCGCACTGTCACGAAGCTAACTTGTCCAGGCTGTTTCAGTAGTTTTTATTTTACTGTTTAGTATTTTGACAGCAGATCGTGGAAAAAATAGTTTGGGATCCAAGACAACGTACATTCGAAACATAGAATATAACTACATGGATCATTAAAACATTAGTCTATTTCCACTTTACAAAGTTCAAATGTTTTTAGAATAAATAAATCGGTATAAATAAAATATGGAAAACTGTAAAAGCTTTTTATTATTATATTTATTATTGCGTTAAACAATCACAGTTGTTTATCTTTTGTAACATTACAGGTTGGTAATGAAGAGCAATTACAGATTGTATAAATTATACGTACTATTCTCTGTCTAAAATGCAACAAGCCTAACAAAAAAAATACCCTTCTGAGTATAATGTTTAACAAATATATTATAAAAGCAGAATTTGTAAGCAGGAAATTGTTCTGTATAACTGAACGATAATAATAATCTTTTGGTCACTAATGCATAAACAGAAAAATATTTGCTTATTAAACATGAGCAGCTAAAAAAGTTCTTCAACAACTCAGTGAAAAAAAAATACACAACATAAATACACAAAAAAAAAATACACAACATAAATTAATTCAATTATCCAGACGAAGGATTTACTGCAGCGGTGTGAATGTCTACTGTGATTTATGTAATACCCAGGCAGACTATAATCTATCTTACAGGTCTGTAGTCTCCGGACCATTGTCCTTCCTCACAGGCTGTTCCCTGATTCTACCTAATCGGGCTTCTGACAGCCCCAAAAAGCCTCTTTCTTTCCATCGACCATGTGACCTGTGCAAAGGGAGGAGCCCGTGTCTGAAAGGGTAGAGGAATAGCGCAGGGTCGGGCATGAATCCAGGCTCCTCTGGCCCAAAAACCCGTTCACGGGGAACACATTCCCTTACCCTGTCCCATCTCCGAGTTCTTCCTGAAGCTCGTATTTGACTAGCATATTCAACAGTTACTGGAGATGCACACTGAGAGTTTACTGCCCAATCGGATTCCTGTAAACAGGTGAAATGCACGAGACAAAATGAAAATGCATGAACGCTATGTGTTAAATGAAAAGATTCAGTAGCTCTCCTACCTGAATGGCTCCATCTTCCTGTTTTTCTTCATCTTGTTCCAATTCTACTGACTGATGATACAAGCGAAAGTGAGCGGAATGCAATTGAAAGGAGAGCTGCGCGGCCACATCAGTCTGTTTGCGGAGGTCATGACTCAGTGTTGTAATTTTATGACTGCGTCGCTTGAGCTCCTCCAGAAACCGTCGCTCTTCATCCCGCAACCGAACTTGCAGTGTTTTTGCAAGTGCTGCTTTTTTACGTAGATCAGAACGTAGCTCCAACTTTGTGCTTTCCTGCTCTGCCAGATGCTGTTCTGTCTTCAGTAGTCGTGTCTGAAGAAGATCTTCCTCCAGCTCAAAATCTGGCAAAATATGAAGAATAAGGAACAAAAACCAGAATGCAGAAGTTCTTCTGACACTCACCTTCTCGGGTTTTTACTGGTGGCCTTTTTATTAGGTCACAACTCAACTCTGTGGACACACACGCAGGTTACAAAAATAGCTTGACATGGTTAAAACTCATTTAAAGCTCTTTTTCAATAGAAAAAACTAAAAAATAAATATTATCAGCTAATTCAATACAATCAGGGATATCAATACATCTATAAACATATATAATTTGGTGCAAAGCAAATGGAGGAAGTCACTGAGTAAAACTGAAAAACAAAAAGCAAACAGTTTGCGTGAAAACAATCGACACCGATTTTGTCGAAAACGATAACTAGACTCTTGAATTTAAAGTGTAACGGTCCTGCTCGGTGACTCCTCCTGGTGGCTGCTTTACAAGTTCGTCGAGAACACTTGTACAATCATTTCCTGGCGCTGCACCTAAACCTGAACCTAATTAGGTCTGTGTATTTAAGGGCAGCACTAAGAGACTCCAAAGGCCAGTTATGATAATAATAAAACGTCACGCCGGTGTTGACATGAAAACACGACACAACACAAGAACTTCAACACTAGCATATAACTATTATAATGCGGGGTTGGAAAAAATCATAATTTTATCAGAAACTATGTGCATGAGTCAGTGCAATATTTGCACTGATCAAATATATCTGTAAAATGTTAAGTTCATGAATAAATTTCTTTATGCTGGGCATAAATTTGTTATTATTTATGCATGGTAGGAAAATCTGAGAAGTAGGACAAAGTGTCTGAACACCGGGAATGATCAGAATAAGCAGGTTGAAGAAATCCAGGCTTTTAATACTGGAACAGGAAGTGTGGGAAACTCCAAAACAGGAACAGAACAGGGAGGTAGAAAACTCTAGTGACGTCAGTAACAGGCCTTTAATGCCTCCACTTAAATACACAGAACCGATTGGGATCAGATGCAGATGATTGTCCAGGTGTTCTTGACAAACCTGTCGCTTCCTCAAGCAGCCACCAGGAGGAGCCACCGAGCAGGACCGTTACAAAATAATACTGGTAATTTAACAACCATGAGATTTTTCTGAAAATGAACAGATTGCATGGGCATGAAAAAACATAAATTTTATGTTTTGACTTTTAAAGCAAAAAAATCCTCTTCTATTTAGCCATTGTAACATGTAACTCACTTCACTGCTATTTACTGAGCTCCGATTTGGAAGAGCAAAGCAAACACGCGATGTGAGTGTGACAGGTGTAAAGTCCGAGGACAAACAGACCATTACAGCGTTTCTTCAGACTCAGTGTCTCTAGCTGTAGACTGGTCAGGATCATTTGATGCTCCTGCTGCAAAAAAACAATACTACGCTCCACATTTTCCACCTGTTGGGCTATTCCATCCATGGAAAGCTGATGTGAAGCACAAGGCACCTACATAAAAGATCAACAACAATTACAATGACTTTATTCATTAATAATAATGTGTTAGCCTGACAGTGACCGCAAGCATGTAAAACTAAACAAGATCTAATTTAGCTCAGTATAATACAATTAGTAAACATAGTTTTCAGCAAACCCACGTCGCTGTGCATGTAAATTTAAATCAAATATACATACAAAATAATGTATGATGCATATTCAAACGATTTGTAAAGTGAATTATTAACGCTGTATTGCATTTGTATTTTTGGCGTTACGTCATCCTTTGGATCAGACGTATAAATTCCGGGTAAAACGAGCATTATGTCATTGCCTCATCCGGGACATTCTAACATGAATGCGACAATACACACGTTTGACATTCCAGTCTGTCATCAAGGCGCAACATTATTCACAATCGCGTAATTTAGACAAGTAGAAAACTTTAAATCCTCACTGACAAACGTGAACACACCGTGATTTAACCAGCCACCCACTGACCACACACGCGGGATGAACTTCACGTTTAGACTATCGGAATCTGTCATCAGACGATTGTTGATAAGACAGAAAAACGTGTGTTATCCACTGAATCGTTGGAAATCAATGCAATCGTGGTTATATTCCGACTGTCTCGAGCGCCGGCGTCCTTGATTCAAAAGGCGCATCCGTCACGTTTACGTCACGAAGCCTATATAACTATATTCAAAAACAGGCGACAAAATGACCATACTCGTGTACGTTACTTACTATTATTATCAACGAACGATGCAAAACCCGCCGATACGAACCCCCGCAGACAAAGAAGAGAGAATGGGTTAGTTAAAGCGATCTGCCATGTCCCGTGCCAGTCCGGAGCAGCACGAGCAAAACGAGCCTGTAGCATATATGCAGTCAAACATCTGTATACTGTTAATATAAAGAATACAAATAATGGAAAACGTGGTGAAAGTGTTCCCAAGAAAGCAAAATGTTTTGTTTGAGTTAAGATTAGGTTTTGTTGACAAATAAAAAAGTATGATCCTGCATGACAAAAAAAGTTGTAGAGAGCTTTACAGCTTCTGAAAACCACAGATGCCAGGAAATTACTGCTTTTTTACTATGAATTTAAACCCTTAATTGTCTCCCAGTGGAGTTCTGTATAGTCTGAGAGCTAATAAACAAACACTTAATTTATACTCATCATGTTGTCTGTGAGATGTCATACAGTTGTCTCCTGATTAGTTAACACATTTGTTCAAGTTGCCTTGACCTCAATGGCTAATGACTAATGACTCATATAATGTAATTCCGAATGTGTCAGTTCTTAATAACAAGTTCTTAATAATAAACATTATTATCAATATTATCTTATCAACCTATTGCTTAATAATTACTTAATATTTTATTATTTGATTCAAACCGGCTGTCTTTTGGGTGTTAGTCCAACCTTTCTCAACCACTAGACCACAACTGTCCAGGCAACACTTGTCAATCACAAAACATAAGTAGAACAGTTAGACCTTGATAGAACACTTCTTGACCATTATGTAAAAAAAAATTTCTAGAGGAACATAAAAGGAAAAACACAAAGACGTCATATGTTGTGTTGTTTTATCATTTTTGTTTTTAACATAGCAATTATAAAATGCATTTATTATAAAGGTTTTTAATAGACATCACAAAAGGGAGATGTGGGTAACACCAGCAGAGGGCGCTTTCGTCTGATTACTGACTTACTGAAGGTTAAAAGCACCTACAGTAAATACCGTAAAAATCACTCAATAAAATACACAAAGAAACAGACGTTATACTTTATACTTTTTTTTTTAAGGTACACTTTATAC
Organism: Paedocypris carbunculus; assembly: GCA_028128575.1. Taxonomy (NCBI): domain Eukaryota; kingdom Metazoa; phylum Chordata; class Actinopteri; order Cypriniformes; genus Paedocypris; species Paedocypris carbunculus. The sequence continues at coordinate 359,235 of SOMO01000049.1, read as the reverse complement.
TGTACCTGTAAAAATAAATCATGAAAGCACTGAACTCCTCCATTGCTGCTTTCGATATATTTAGCATTGTATTTTTGCTTTTAAATTCTTATGTAACAATCAATGTGTGTGTGTGTGTGTGTGTGTGTGTGTGTGTGTGTGAGTGTGTCAGAAAGAAAAATAATTAAACATTTTTGGACAACTGCACAAACTTACCACTAAATACCCACTGGAGGCAATACAGCAATAAACAGTAATTATTAAAAAAAATCTTAAAATCTTGAAAGGTGCAGAATGGTGGCAGTCAAAGGTTTGTTGAGTGGTGCAGTCACACACTTTTCCCGGGGCGCATGGCTTTTGTTGTGTGCTGCTTGCTCAGCCGTTCTACCTTCTGTTGTTGTCGTCCCACAACAAATGACACTGCTTTTCTCCTACTAAATACTCTCTTTACAAACCTGTTGTATGCTGATTGCTTTTTGGAACTCAAATTTTCTTTTTTTTTTTGACTAAAGGAGCACCATTTTGACCCTTTTTCTTTTTGGCAAGCAGATTGATGAATGAGTCTGAGCACCGGAATGATGAGGTGTGTGAAGGGAAGGTTTGGTGACGGTGAAGCGATCATTCCCAGCATGACAGCTCTTCTGACATTTTGACTTCATGACAGATCTAGCCTGAACAGAGGGGTTTTAGTTTTGTGGTGAGATTTTTCTGGAAAGCCATTGAGCGAATGAATGATTGGTAATGTCTGAACAATCAGGTAAGCACTTTATCTGTTATTGGGATGTTGTAGGCATCATTTTATTCTCCTAAATGAAATACATATTAGATTTACACGTACATTCAACGTTACTGAAAATTTGTGCCCTGCATTTTACCCATCCAACTCTGTGAGATTCAGTGTTTTGCTCATATAAACTACTAGCCGGTCCAGGATTTGAAACTGCAACCGCAAATCCAACTTGCTTGAGGCCACAGCTGACTTTCTCTAGATTGTATTTTTAGTATTTTTACATTATTCTACCTAATAAAAATCATTATAATATAAAAAGCTTATATATTTCTAAAATATAACATTCATAATGTTAATCATAATAAAAAGTAACTGCTTCGTGCTGTATGTTGTCTCTCTCTGTCTATGTGCATGTAGTTTAGATATAAGATAACATAACATTTAACATTAGAATTAAATGTAGAAATAAACTACAATTTGGCTAAAAAGATAAAAATGAAAAATGTTTTGTTTAATAATGTTTTAGACTGGGTAACTTTTACATTTTTACAATTTTTTTGTTACATTGCTGTACTTTCCCACATTTTTAGTAAATGTTTTATATGTCACATATTAAACACCACAAAATCTCTTTTTGAGATCATAAACCTCCGGTCAGTATGGTTGACCACGTCAGATATTTTCACGACACATTTTCCATGTTATCATTTTTCACTCTCAGATGCATTGGCTGGTTTAGAGGCAGAGGAAGAGTTGACGGATGTTGTGTGTGATGAAGCAGATCTCAAAGACGGAGAGTAGGTGCCATTTTTGTTTCATCTGTATGAAAAAAAAGTTCCTTCACAGTGTATTTGACATCTTGAGCTTATTGACTGTGGCAATTTGAGGCTTATTTTGTTTGTCACTCTTGAAAATTACAAGTCTGACTATTCCATGTGAACAAGGATGAAGGAGGTGGAGGTGGGAAAGCACAATGTTTTGCTGGTTCGCTACGACGGGGTGTACAGTGCCATCAGTAACCAGTGCACACACTATGGTGCTGCGCTGAGCCAAGGTGGGTCCAGCACAGATTATAATACCGGATTATAATACAATATAATCAATTACACATCTTTCTTCAGGTGTGCTGTCAGGTCAGTGGGTGCGCTGTCCCTGGCACGGTTCCTGTTTTAATGTCAAAACTGGAGACCTGGAGGACTATCCTGGAATCGACTGTCTGCCCTGCCACAAGGCACACACACAAACACACACACACACACACACACACACAAACAGAGCATCATTCACCAAAAATGGAATCCATATTAACACTTTTGGTCACACACGCTATAATTACTCAATAAACAGGAAGATACTATGAGATTTAAATAATTTTAGCAAATTAGTTCCTAATCGATGTGCTTCTAAACATTTTTCATAACTTTTTAAACATTTTTTCTTTGATTTGTAGTTTTAATACACCAACAAATTATTCTTCAACAATGACAAATGAATTGCATGATTTTATTTTAAATATCAGTTACTTATATAGTTATATTTTCACAGTTTAAGAAAAAATAAGTCAAGTAAATGTATACCCCATCCACATCTGAAGAATCTTTTCAAATCCATGTTTTCATTGACTTCTGTGGTTTCTAATTTTTAAAAATCAGTTTGTTTTAACAGGTTAAAGTGGAGAATGGCAAAGTGTATGTGTCAGTACCCAAAAAGGTAAACTTTACATTTCTGTCCTTTAATTTCTCATAATCAATTCACTATAATCTAGAAATACGTGATCAGAGAAGCTGAGCACTTTATAAGTGCATTGGATGAATAGGATAAACATTTTCCGTGCAGATCCATGGTCAACCAAAACGGCTGAAATGGATGGGAGTCAGAGACCAGACAATTTTTCACACCATCATGCTTTTGGGAGGAGGTGAGGGACAATCCGCTACTTTATTCAAGCTTTATCAGTCTGTTTGCAAGGCTAAGGTACCTGTTGATACCAGGCGCCGCTTCTCTGATGTGTGCGGAGACGCTCCGTCAGGAGAACTACGGTGGCAGAATTATTATGGTGTCTAGAGACGACCTTCTCCCATATGACAAAACCAGACTCAGCAAGGTGAGACAAGCAAAATATCTGTATGTCCCTGCTCTATCTGTTTCTAGCTGAACTCGATATTCTATTTAGGTAATGAATGCTGAGAGTGACAGTCTCCTAATGAGAAGAATGGATTTTTACCACAAGTACGATATTGAGGTTTGGCTAAAAAAAGAGGTGGGTAGATGTCTGATGCTTGTTCATTTTATCAACGAGGTTCACTTGTGAAATTCAGTGTTGTCTTTTTGTAGGCTTTATCAGTAGATACAGTGAAGAGAACTGTGACGTTTGATGATGGGTTAGTCCAATCTTATGACCAAATCCTTATTGCCACAGGATGCAGGTATTTGACTTTTTTTATGAAAACGTTTTGTCCAAAACCATTTAAACATATATACGCCAGATTTTTAAGATTTTTTTCATGTATATCAACCTTAATCGTGTATTGCAACATTCATTTCATGTGACATATTATAATTTAAATTCAGAGGCTGTTGACAACTTAATGAGCCTTAAGCGTTAGTTATTTGGTGTCACATGTTTCACAATTAGACTGACTATACTCCCACTATCAATTACATTTTCCTCCGCTTTATACGGCGCGGTAGTTTAAGCAGTGATGCGAAGAATTCCACGTCCCTGGAAATTTTATCCAGCTTCTACGAGGAAATAGTGTTGCTATTCAATCCTGTAGATAGTTAGGACTTCCTCCGGGCCTTGTCCTGATGAGAAATGTCCAAATAGCTGCATAAGGTGGGCCGACATCATATTGAACCCTATGGGTTAGGAATTGGTTTAAGGCAGATGACAGAATACTTTTGGTAATATTGTGTATGCTCCTCCATGCTGAAATGAGTCATGGAAACCTGCAATTTGCCAAATAAAACATTTTTTTTTCACGGGGGTTACGTTTTGTGTAAACATTAATTAAAATGTTAATTGTGGTAAATATGTACATATTTAGACAGAGCTTTGGAAAGATAGACTGACAGTCTGGAAAATAGCAAGAGAAAAACTGATATTTGAGTCTAAACTTGGCTGAAACACTTCACGTTATTCAAAAGTAGTTTACCGTTATATGTACCATTATGTAAAAGCATAAGGAACTTGAACATTGTTTGACCCTTCCTTCAGAGCGAAACCCATAGACTGTCCAGGCGCAGACCTGGAAAACGTGCTGTTGCTGGAAACACCGGAGGATGCCAGGTGCATCCACTACTCCTGTATGGGCTACAGGACAGTTGTTGTTGGCACGTCCTTCATTGGTAAACATATGCAAGCAAATGTCTATCACAAAAAAAACAATCGGTAGAAGACAATTCATCCATCTTGCTGAATTACAGGCATGGAAGTGGCCGCCTATGCAAGTGGTGTGTCCAGTAGCGTCACTGTCATCGGAAGCAGTGAACTCCCGTACCAGAAGACCTTGGGTCCAGAAATTGGAAAGTTCACCATGAAGGTACTTAAGAAATGATTTATGCTCCTTTTATTGCTTTTTCTTCATTATAGTCAATGTTTTGTGTTTTTCTTGCTCGTTGAGATGCTGGAAGAAAAAGGAGTGAAGTTTTACATGAATGATATCGTCACCGAGATTCAAGGCCAGAACAAAAGGGTAAGTTGTTGTATCCACTGTTTTAAACTCAGTTGATAACTGTTCTGAGCTATTTAGAGTAGATGTTTGCTATCCTTTTTATTAGATGTGTTAGTAAGATTAGTAACAAAACAAATTAGAATAAGATTTACCCAAACAAAAACCTATTTTTGTGTTAACTGATTTCTTGATAAAGTGTTTACTGTGTACATTTATTTTACTTTACTGTTTCCCTTCATGACAATTTCATCTAATCTATTATTTTTTAAATCGATTTAAGCTTCTGCAAAATCACTGTAAAGGAAAGATTCTTGTTGCAGGTAAAGGCGGTAAAACTAAAGAGTGGAGTCACTATTGAAGCTGACGTTTTAATTGTTGGCATCGGTAAGGTTCTTCATGTACACACTGAAACAACGTACATTTAATCAGCAAAATGTAATGTGTTCTTCAAATAATGTATTTATTGTTACCCAATTGATATTTAAGGTGTCATTCCCAATTCGGAGTGTTTAAAAGACAGTTCCATTAGGATGGACTCTAAGAACTATGTCATTGTGGATAAGGTAATTGTTCCTCTAATTTTATCATGCTTTTGTTGTCACTTTTACTCCTCATCTTGTGCTCTTGTTTTATAGTACATGAAGACAAACATAAAAGATGTCTACTGTGCAGGGGACCTCACCTCCTTTCCTCTTAAAATGGCTAAAGGCCAAAGAGTGAACGTAGGCCACTGGCCCGTCGCACAAACACATGGTGATCAAAGACACACATGACTGAAATTTCAAATATGTTTGAAAGGATAAATAGGCAATGTATAGACACATGGAAAAAGTAGAAAGGTCAAGTGGATGGAGGGATAGACTGACTGTTGAATGAATGGTGTCTATATGGACAGACATAAATAAACATGCAGCAATAGACCATTATATGTTATGGATACAACTTGTGTCACTAGGCAGAATCACAGCCCTCAGCATGTTGCACAAAAAGATGGAGCTGAACACCGTGCCGTTCTACTGGACCGTCCTGCTTGGGAAAACCATTCGTTACACTGGTGGGCTCATTTTAGCACAGATAAGCTGGATATTTGTGGGTCTTTTCACAGCTTCATGTGATGGAATCCTCACTTTTGCAGGGTATGGGGAAGGATACACTGAGATGGTGCTGAAAGGGAAATTTGAGAACATGAAGTTTTTGGCACTTTACATCAAGTAAGAAGCTCTAGGTTTGTAGCTTTTGAACTTCATCCTTGCTTTCTTGGGTTATTTTTGTGTTGTTTTTATCAGATGATCAAGTGATTTCCAATTAAAGCAATGTCCTAAACTAGTTGTGCCCAGTCTTTCATAACATGGAGCAAAACCTGACTTTGAAATTCTTGAAATTCACTCAACGAATTTCACTGGGCACAATATACGTATATAAAAATTAAATATGTATATTTAAAATGTGAGAAAAGAAGATTACAAATCAATAATTGGGCCCAGTTGGTCATTTTATTAAGTGTGATGTCTGCAGTTGTTGCAGAAGCTTTGGGAATGTTTGGATCAAGATTTGTCCCATTGATTCTCCGATTAAAAGTTTTTCTAATTTGAGTAATAACACCTACTTGCAAAACAACTGAAAATATAAGTAAAAGAGCGTGCTAAATGTAACTCTGTCTGGGCCGTAGGATGGGCATCACTGTCTTAGATAAGGTTACTAAGTGATTGTGTGATTTGAACTACAGGAACGATGAGGTCGTGGCTGCGGCAGGGTTGAATGTTGAACCCTCTGTCTCTGTGGTGGCACAAAGGTTGGCAGAAGGAAGAGTGATTACAAAGGCAGAAGCAGAGTGAGTGGCCTTAATCTAAATCGCACGCACGCACGCACACACATATAATATTTAGTTAAGTGTAGTAAATGTACTTACATTAGTAATTAATTATTAATAAATTAATTAAAAAAAATAATAATTAAATAAATAAATAATTCAACTTAATTAATTAAATTACTTTCTCTTTACTTAAACATTAATTAAATGTACATTTCATGATTATCTACTTTCAATGACTTAGTGACGAAATGAATTGCTAAAAAATCTTAGTAGCTCTTAAACTTTTAACAATATATCCAGAAAAAAAATTATACATATATGCAGTATATATGTTACAACTCGGCCGCAGATCAGCGACTCAATAACCACTTCACTATTGTCTTTTTTCAGAGTAACTTAATCATTTTATTTATAATTTCATAGCTTCTTCATAGCATATCTCTCTGAAAGGACCGTGACTTCTTGTGTTTCTATCACAGGTCTGATGACCTCAGCTGGCTGAAGCTGGAGCCCATGTGACCACTGGACTGGACTTGTTGAATGATTCTGTCCAACAATTATTCTGTCCAACTTACAGTTCTAAAGGCCAGTTGACAGTATTTCTCCGCCGGATATTTCTATACCGTACATATCACAGATAGTTTCTCTTTTTGATCCTTGTGTGATTAGGAGAAGCTATTATTCTTTTCTGGTCAAACTCAGCCTCTGTAGCTTATAAGCTTGGAATCGGAGTTTGCCGGTCGCACTGACTGTACTCCAGCTCAGGGTCAAAATTTTCGTTCTTCAAAATGCATATGATTGTGATGTTTTAATCTTGCATTAAGCACAAACATGTGGCCTTTTTCCACATTGTGATACACATTAGGCATTTGCTCATACTTAGGGTCTAGTTTGTATTTGAGCCGTTGTTTAGACAGTAATTACCAGAAGGTTAGTCCTGTGGCCTCTAGGTGGCGTAGTTCGTCATCAAACAGAGAGGCAGTGAATGGACCCGACATCCAATCACAGAGCTTCTGAGGATTAGATGAGCACTGAATGATACATGCTGAATGTGATGGTGGTCACAAAAGAGGTGGCATATATAATAGAGGTGGACAAACATGCTACAAAAGGTTGCGTTACAAAAGAAATGCTGAGCGGCTCTCTAATATCACCTCTTATTTTTTTTCTCTTCAGCCCAGTTGTTTCTCCCAAATCCTCACAACCCTCATCTGTTCTTAACTGCAGAGACATCAAGCTCATATTTCACAGTTCACATCTAAATATGGCACTGAATAGTTCAATATCTTAAAATGTGGTCCACGTTAAAATAATCTGCATAATGGCGTTATAACAGAAATACAAAACACACTCTCATAGCGTTTTATTTAAGTGACTTGTCTGCATAGGATCATTTCTTATTGATCTTACATGAAATGTGCTGAGTAAAATGTATTTTCATATGCTGATAAAAGTGAAAAAAAAACATGCTAAATGATAACAACAACCTCACTTTAATTACAAGTATTTCGTCTAAATTCTAGGAGGAATCATACTGCAAAAATGCATTATTCATGATATGCAAACAAAGGTCTGGTTTATTGATCCACCCATTGTGGTTGGCTACTGTTATACTACGGGTCAGAAATGAATTACTTAAACATACTCAGGTCTGTGTTATACTAGACAACAGTCGCTCATCATAATACAACTGACAGAAAAACAGTTTTGTTTCTTATTCACGACTCATTGTGTTTTAAACCTCTGTTTAACTCAGATCAACTCATTGTATGTTTACTTGGTTTAGTGCTGTATTTGATATCACTGCCATTTCTCAACTGATTGTGAAGGATTCAAACTAGGACTCATTAAAGATCCAGTTCTACCACTAACAAACTGGTTTGGTTTGCTTTTTGCTTTCCTGGTCAAACATTCAGTGAAAAAAAAAAGGAAAAATGGCTCAGAGATTCTTTTCGATTATATCTATCTATTCATTCGTTATCTTAGTTATTTTGTGCATGTCCTTCGGAAGATAAACAACGCATATTTAAAACTCCAGAAGCCTGTGTTATCACTAAACTCTGTTTTTATTAAGGCATTTTCCTGTTGATTTCCTTGCATAGCTTTTTTTTATCTGTTATTTGCTTTTGCAATCAAACCCACAACCTTTGATGTTGCTAAAACCTTGCAGCTTTAGACACATAGACATAAAAAACAGAACTGCATTTCTGTGTCACACAGGCATTTTAATCCAAAGTGACTAATGTGATGTCAAAGTAAGTCATACATTCCGTTGCTAACATTGTGTTGCCAATTATAAGTGGCTTTTTTTTTTTTACAGCGGGACTGACATTTCTTTACAGTCAGAATTACATCCGGCATCATGGGGAACCTCAGATTCTCCTTTATGCACGAGGTAACGTGACAATACAACTTATAGGCAAATCTTAGGTTGAAACATCAACAACTACAAGAAAACCCTTCCGGTGAGATATTGTGCTGTTTCTCTGAATCACAGAAAGGATTTATATGCTGAAACTTTTTTGAGTCTTGAGTCTCAAGGGCTTTGGATCTGTGCCTGAACTATTCTGACTGTTTTCTATAAAGGCCTGTCGCGAGGCCATGTAACGTTTACGCCGATTGGCTTTGTACTTCTCTAAGCGCTGGGCTTCTGCGATGGGGTCTTCCAGAGCTCCGACCCACCTCAAGCTGTCCTGCTGGCTTGACTCCGACTGATCCTCCTCTGAAATAACACAAATCCTCAGGTTATTTTATCTCATGTTACTCTGAAGATCTCTGGATTCTCTAAACATTAATTATGAGTTTATATGAATGACACACAAATCATAACAAAATGAAGTACGTTTACCTGCAGTACTTTAAAATGCATTTCTACTCAATTGAAGAAAAGTGAATATTTGTACTTTTTGTTCATGCTTCCACTGAAATTGCGCTTTTTTATTGCACTTCATGTCAACAAAGCATGTACAGTACTGTATGAGTGTATTTAAGTACAAAGATGACTTTTTATTATTAAAATTGACTTATTCTGTAAAAAAATCACCCTCAAACTCAAAACGTTTGAATTTGACTATTAATTTGTGGTAAAATGTTCTGGCAATTAATCTTTGACTATGTAATGTAAACATTGCATTCTTAGCTGTCAGAATAATGTAGACAAAACAATAACATGTAAGTTATAAGCGACAAAAAAATTGCAAAATACAAAATACAAATCATTATCATTGTCTATCAGTATATCATTATCAGTATCACAAAGTTGATCAGATTACACAAAAAGCGTGAATTGAAGGTTTTGAAACTCACGAGTCGAAACAAACTACGTATGGGGATGTTCAGGGCCTATGTGAACACAAGGGGGCGTCAAAGGCAACGGCGGTTATGCTTTTTCGCTATACAGTACTGTACTGTATTTTCATTTAAAAATTACATTGACTAATACTAAAAAAAATTACCCAACAAATAATACAAAAGGGAAGTTAGACTTGTGACGTTCAAATAAACAAACAACGAATAAACCAATGCGAGTTACTGAGTTATTTCCAATGATAGGTCAAATGAAAATGATGTTGCGTTTACTCACCCGAATCACCTGATTGGTTAAGGCCATTACTTAGTTTATTTTTCTTCTTGGACCCGGTTTTCTGTTTGCTTTTGCTATCGGACAGTCTCAAAGGAGGGACGTGAAACCCCCTTTTAACGGAACTTTCTTCTCTCGTGTTAGGGGTTTGAGAAGGTGATTTTGTCTGTCTTTTAGCAAAGACATCGGTCATTTTCACGCTCTTCTCGCCTCTCACATTCTCACTTCAGGTTCGTGTTTCATACGCCCCAGGAAATCGATTCACCAGTAGTTGTTAAACTAAGCAGGTTCGTCAGTTTAAACGTACGCTTACATCGTAACTTACATCGTAGCTAAAAACGTTCCAGAACTTCCAGCTTGAGCGTGTGAGGAGCGTGACGCATATCCATGGCGACCAAACTCCGCCTCCCACGAATCCAGTAGAAATCGGTACAACGATGTACAACACAGTCGCACGGGAAAAGCTCAACAGCTATTTACGTTAAATAACGTTACGTTTTGGTAAAGATTTTAAATGGTACGAGCTGAAGAAATTGAGTGTGCGCTTGTGTATGGAAGTACTAGTAGGAAATTACGACAACAGAAAAAATTAGCAGCGTTTGTTACTTCACTGTACAAAATATAACAACTGGTTTCAACACACAAAAAAAACATTTAAAAAGTTCCTTAAACAGGCAGCAGGAAAACAGCCAATCCCTGACTACGAAACCTTTAATCGGTCGTTCAAGTTATATCCCGCCTTAGTTTAAATTTAGCGTCTTGTTATTGGCTAGAGCTGCAGTCACTCAGCAGCGACGGAACACTCTCGTCATAGCGAGTCTTGACGTCGCAGCCCCGCGGTCCAGCTGTTACTAATCGCGTCACTCCCTTCGCCAGCTGATCGCAGACGCCGGTGAACGTGACGATGAGACGCGGGGCTTTGCGCTTTTCTCATCAACTTTTAAGGTACTAAAATGCTTTAGAGCTTATAATGTGCGAATGAGTTCCTCGGGTCTTCGGTTGAACGGCTTTAGCTCCGGGGAAAGGCGAGGCGGCTCTCTTAGGCGGGGCGGAAAAATCCGACTCTCCAACGCTATGTGAACGTGTATCTGACATTAAATTAAAAAACGCATCCGACCAAAATCTCATCAGATTTGTCGAAGATCGGGCGGTGGTCATTACATAAGTTCCATTCCATCATACGGTTTAAACTTCAGGACTAGTGCAAACTGTGGCTTAAATAAGTAAAGTGTAAAGTGATAATGTTAACGAACCAAACTGTGATCTTCTGTAAGTGCAATATTATCATCGGTCAGGTAGTTCCGACATTTTATTGCTGCATATGCCAACGTGTCTGCTGGACTGTTTCCTCATGTGGTTGGGTAAGAAGGTCCTTATGTAATTTATTCAACCTGATGAGGAAATCTTGCTTGTTTAGAACGAGCCAGAATTTGGAAGGCACTCTTTAAACAACGTCATTTACCATGTTTCTGATTGAAGTTCGTTTTTTTACAAAAAGCAACTACAGTAATACTAATCTCCACATGTACTGTAACATAAAATTAAGTGTCATACATAAATTGACACTCAACCTTTTATACTATTACTGTGACATTACATTTTAACATGAACATAACTATGAAATACAGCTTTTGTACCATACTGTACAACCTTTTAATCAACCAAACCATATTGCAATATTATATAATTTATTTTAAAATACTTGTATGTTGACCCCTGATAAGGGAAAAGCCGAAAGAGAAGTAGTAGTTGACAATGTGATAAACTTTGTATTTTTTTTTTTTTTTTTTTTTTTTTGCTTTTTCTGTTTAGTTCAGGATTTGTTTATGCAATTGATGAAACATGTGTACTATTTATTGTATATATTTTGTAAATAGAATATGGTTAACAAGCCGGTTATTTTACTTTGATCAGATTCAATCAGATTTCAAATTTGATTCATTTTACTCATTGAATCAGATAAAAGTTATTTATTTTTATTTATTTTTTTGACAAAAGAACATTAATGTTTAAATCCCAGGGAAATTATTTTATTTATGATGTTTTATTTATAAGTTGTTTAGGACAAACCCATCTGAAATACAGTAAACGTGAACATGAAGTCGATGAATTAATTTCTATACTAGTACAGTTTAAACGGAATTGTACATGGTGCAGAATTACTAGCTTTAACGAAAGATCACTATCTTTTTAGTTTAAACGGAAGAGAATGTTTCAGCATTGATGTGGGTGTAATAATGGCCAGTGCCCTGCATGCAGAATCCATGGCACGTCAGTTCTCGGTCACATCTGATTCAGCCCCAGGCTGAGTAATGCAGAAATTTCTATTTCATGTCAAAGAAAACGGAGCTCTTTCCACCCTGTTTCTCCCTGATTTGGCTCTTTGTTTGCTGTCAGATATTGGTTTTTCCAACTGTGAGTATAAACATCAGCATTAACTTAAAGACAGAGTTCATCTAGGGGTTATAATGCTGGACCACCACAAATGTAGGCGTGAGATGAGCCACTTTATTGTCTGTTCTTGCGCAGATGCTTTGGAGGCATAGGCCCGTGTCTTGGTACTGCAAGAGCTTCTTCAGTGCCAACAATGTAGGCTAGTGTGCTAGCTGTTAGCTACAGCAGGCTGACCTTAATGTTTCCCTTTTCCATTCACGCAGTGCTGCTTGTGTACACCCAGACCAGATCAATAGATCGACTTGTGACGGGAGGAACAAGACGAGCGCCGCTCGCCCTGTCATTTCAGTGCTGTTGCTTTGGTTCTTATAACTCTGAATGACAAAAACATCCAATCATTATTCAGATGTTTTTTTTTATGCATGAGTCAGTCTAAATTTATGACAGTACAGATTACGATTGTTATACTAAACAAAAATCTATTTTGCCTAGCTGACATTGATAGCCAATGTCTATCAGCTCCTATTTCATCAATCTATAAAACTTTTTTGTACAAAAAGTACAATGTGTGTATGTGTTCTAAAAAAAAAAAAAAAATGTATATATATTTTATAAAAATAAATGAAATGATAAAAAATATACTGTATAATAAATATTGGAAAGTTTTACCATGTATTTTTGCAATATATATTTATATATGAAAACACATTATTCATGGACACATTCAAATTGAATTGAATGAAAAAGCCTTTATTAGTCCCACAGTGGGGAAATTTCACGTCACAACAGCAACAACAAATCCAAACAAATAAACAAACATAACCATAACGCACTGCACACATCATAATAAACAAACAAACAAACAAACACAAACCATATGAATAAGTAGCGCTGCCCGTCATAAACAGTTCCAGTCACCAGTTTAATTACAAATTTTAATTGTAGAGACTAATCACAGCAGGTAGGAAAGATCTGCAATATCTCTCCTTCACACATCGTGGGTGGATGAGTCTACCACTGAAGCTGCTCTCCAGAGCAGACAGTGAGTCTGCCAGTGGGCGAGAGTCCAGATCCAGGATGGATGATAGTTTATCCAGGACCCTTCTCTCACCAACCTCCTGCACTGTGTCCAGAGAGCAGCCCAGGACAGAGCTGGACTTTTTGATTATCCTGTCCAGTCTCTTCCTGGTTTTGCCTGAGATGCTGCTGCTCCAGCAGACCACACTGTACGGGATTGCTGATGCCACCACAAGGTCATAGGAAGATCTTCAGGAGTAACCCTCTCACTCCAAAAGACCGCAGTCTCCTCAGGAGGTAGAGTCTGCTCTGACCCTTCCGGTACAGTGCGTCTATGTTGTGAGTCCAGTCCAGTTTGTTGTTTAGATGCACACCAAGATATTTTGAGAGTCCACTCACTCAATGTACATTCCCTGGATGTGCATCGGTGGGATGACAGTAGACTGCCGCCGGTGAAAATCCATCACCATCTCCTTCGTTTTCCCTGCGTTGATCAGGAGGTGGTTCCACCGACACCAGTCCACAAAGTCTTTACTAGTGTAAAAGCTTTACTAGTGTAAAAGCAGTTACTAGTGTTAATTTGTACAAATTTGCTGTTAATTTCTGTTATGTTATTATTAATATTTATATATTTTCATTACTCTTTAAACATTGTTTGTGAATGTTTGTAATTAAGTCATCAGAGGTAAAGTGATGGCAGGCGTGTGACAGTGACACGCAGGTCACAGAAAACCTTGAAACTCCCTTTAAAGCTGCTTGTTTTGTGCGTCATGGGTGATGTCACGTCTGAATCTTTCTCTCAAGGCTGAAGCGCGTTCTGTTCTGCCCCAAGACTGCTGATTCACCACTGCTACAGCCTCTGGCAGAGGGAGGGGATGAAGAGCGATGAAGATCACCACATGAAGAGGCTTGAGTCCATCACACATTGGCATGAATCAGCATTTGCACCCGGAAACCGGATCTCAATGAGCAGGAAGCCATCCAGATTAATCAGAGATTGAAATGAGATGATTGGAATTTAAAGGAAGTATCAGCGAGTGTAAAGAATGATTTACTCTTGTTGTAATTGGCTGACCAAAGTACCAAAACGGTGAATTTGTTTTACACTGACTGAATAACAGGAAAAAACCTAATCAATAAAATAAAAAAATGTATATTTAATTTTATAGGTTCTTATAATACAATGTTATGCATAAATGGTACCAGTAAGGAAATCAATTTATAGTAAACTGATACTCTTTTCAGAAAGATTTGTTCCAGAATCAAACCGTTCAAAGGGAAAAAAAGTTGTATTTATTAAATTGTATTATTATAAAATACCAAACGGCTTCTTTTAAACAGTTTGCTATAATTGTTTTGTACATTTATCTATCAAATTACATAATTCTGTAAATTCATCACCATTGTAATTCATTTGTTTGTTGAGTGTTGTTATAACATTTTTATGTGTTTTTTATGAGTCTGTGTTTATTGCTTCTATTTAGTTGTTTGTCATTTTTGTGGAGCTGTAAAGAACGAGAAAGTGACTCCCACTTTTGTTGTATGTTGTAGGTTTATGTGGAGATGAAGAGAGCGTTTCAGAGCCGGCCCAGCGACAGCAGTTCTTCCCTGGCAAACTTTATGACTGTGTCCTGATGCTAAAGCTGCCAGCTGAAGAACTGTTGTGCTTCGCCACGACCAGCAGCTCACAACATCAGCACAGCCATCTTTAGGAAGTGACAAAGTGTGTATTGTGAGCAGTATATTAAATTTAATCGATATACAATAAATAGCAATGTTATATTTATCTGTTTATATTTATGTACTGAATGAATTGGAGGCTTCATCCTATTGTTATAAGTCATCTTGTTGTCAATGTTTCATCTTACCGAGGCGGTGCATATCTCTCTCGTGAGGCAATTCTCTAGAAAACGGCTTCGTGAGTAATGCAAGGAGGCAGAAACCAGCGTTAGAGTTCTACAAGTGGTTTATTCGGCATCCAATGCATCACTCAAGAACAGTCAGGAAGTACTAATCTTTATACCCTATATTACGCCATATGGCGTGTTACTATCAGCAGGCGGCGAGATTTGTCATATGATGGGAAAGCGTCACGAGGTATTAAACATATCCAAAACACGTAGATAGGCTTTGGCATCAGGACACAAAGGATGACATGTAACAGATCTCCATCCGGTCTTCACATAGTATCATCACAAGAATAATAATATTAAACACTTAATTACAAGCCACTACAGTACAGGTATTATCTTAGGTCAATTACAAATAGAATTCAGACAAATGTCAGGAAAGTCTTAGTAAGTAACTTCTTAGTAAGGCCTGTTTTCCTTTGACCCAGACGTAGGTCTCAGCTGAAGCAGCTTTAGTTCAAGTTTGTCATGGTGTCCTTCCTCGTCCAATATCATATCAGAAGGAGCTCACGAGGCTGGAGAGAGTACGTAGGAATTGGAATATCATGAACGGCCAGCGCACCGCACATACCAAAAGGGAAAACCGTTCAAAACGACCTCCTAAATACAGTCACGTATCTGTATATCTGATGGAGGCACAAACATTGTGAACAACACAACGGCCTTGGTCGGAGCCAGACAGGCGTCTTCCTGACACAGAAATGAAAATTCCCCTTCAGATGACTGATCCTAAAACTATAATCTTTTAAAAGTATAGATTTTAATGCAAATTGATCCTTACATGTACATATATTATTGCTATTACTTTATGTGTGTAACTAGAATAATAAAAATACATTTTGCAAAGATGAAATAGGGTAAATAGATGATTTGTTCGTTTATCAACTTGATGACTTGACTTTTTCGAATGTTTTTAATACAGTAGAATATTTTGTATTCCCATTTCCAAATAATTGGATGCTTTGACATTTTTGACGTGGCCTGAAAAAGGGTTGGACAAAAACCTCCAGTGACTGTGCAAATCTGTAGTGCATCGATCATCATCTGCAGTTTCAGTCGGTTAAGACGCTGCACTTTGTTTTCCAACAGTTGAATGATTTGTGGTTTGGGGAGCAGATGCATTACAGCCACTAAATAACAATCATACACGTAAACAGTTCCTCACTGTCAGGCTCTCAGAACCGGCAAAGAGCTGTGGAAATCTGTCTGAACGTTCAGGTCTCATCAGATAAGGGTAAAATAAGTCATTTATTAGTAAGTACGTGGTTATATACTGGCCTGCAATATAAATCAATCAACACTGCGTAGAAAACTCATGACCAATAAAGCTGTGATATGCTACTGGATGACTATGTCGAGTGTTAAGGTGCATTTTCAAACAATTATTGAGTGACAAAATACATTCTTCTGAAGTAATGGCGGATCACGAATGTTATAAATATTCTGCTACAATCCCAATACTGTCCTGCAGAGGACGGCACCAACTTGTCGATCGTCAAAAGAAAGATAACGATTCGATTGATAAAAAAAACAATAACATTGTATATTTTTATTATGTAAAAAAAAACATTTAATTTACTTTAATTTAATTAACAAAAATTAAATACCACATTAAACGCTTTGCTTAAATTGGTGTTATGAATAGTCCATGTGCGTCGTATGATATACGTATGTCGTTTATCACACGGTATGACAGAACTGTTTTGTGCTAAAAAGACTTGTATTTGCGTGTGTGATTTGAGTGACGTGTCACTGCGCGCACCAATCAGATGCCGAAATGCGTCTTGACAATAGATTGATTTACAACTAAGTATGGAGACGCGCGTGCACTTTTAAAATAGCGGTCATATTGACGAAGTGCTTGTGTGTTCAACCAGCTGGTTAAGCTCCTGCTGTTGTCCTGCCTGTGGAAGATAAACCGTATGATGACTGGGAAATGTTCCTCATAATAGTGCAGTTTGACGTTTTTCTGTAAAATGTCTTTAAACCCGACGAGCGCGGGCATTGCTGTGCAGTCGCGGGACTTTGAAGACACTCGTAAACTACTCAACATCTCGGAAAATGGTCGGGAGACGGAATCGAACCCGACAAGCACAAACCGCCAAGAAGGAGAAAACAGTGAGATATTGGATATTGCTCGAGTTCCCTGCTCTCCGTCCCGGATCAGCTTCCGTCGCGTGTCGTCGCCCACACCTGACGAGCGCGAGCCCCGCAGCTTCATGTGGCTGGCCGCGCTCTCCTGCATGTGCCCGGCGCTTCCCATCAACCTGTTTGCGCTTTATTTTGCGCATATGGTGAGTATTTCAGTCAAGTGTTTTTGCTTTACAATTTAGACCTGTGAAAAGTGAGATATGCGCTGTACTATAAAACTGTTTAGTTCATCGTTCACTAGTGCATTTTTCTACAACAATCAATCGATACAACGATTGTCTTTTTATGGGGTCGTGGGGTCAGCAGCCAGACCGTCAATGGCCAGATATCTTCCTCAGGGCATCTTCCCATTGGAACACAACTGCTTTAGACGTTTGTGAGCATCCAAATCAGATACACAATTAAGGCACCTTAACTGACTAGTCAATGTGGATGAGAAGTGCAAGTTTGTTCCAGGTGACCGAAACTCTACCAATCTCAAAGTGGCCACCCTGCAGAGAAAACTAAAATCAGCTGTCTGTATCTTGTATATGACCAAAATCTCGACTTTGTGTGTGTGTCAGAACATTTACCAGTAAATAGAGAGCTTTGCCTTTTGACTCAAATACTGTATCTCCATAAAATGCCAATGCCTAATCTTGTTCACTTGGCAGTTATTTGCGGGATCAGGCTTGGTCACCTTGTCACAGAGGAACATAGCATGCCAATGATTGAGGGAGATGAAGTCTCTGGTCCCACTTGCGATGGAACCACTCACTTGCGTTTCACGATCAGAACGAAAGCTGCCATGAATCTGCCTCATCTCAGCACCCTGACGAGGACTTCAGTGGGATAGATGAGCGGTGTGATCTCAAGGAGTGAGTTGGAAAACACTCTGGTCCTGTTTTATATAAAGCTACCACCATCAAAATTTGCAATTCCTGGGTCACTGATTCTGACTCCAAATTATGATGGTTAAGTAGTTCAGCCAAGACAGACCCTCAACAGACCCTTGTGTCTTCTCTCTGTGCACTAGTCGGGTGCACTTCGTCTCGTCAGTCTGTCCTGTCTTCGTGTCCTGTTCTGTCGTTGCACTTGTGTGGCCCTGTTTATTTTGCATGCCCCTCCCCTTGATGTACAGGTCTCTGTTCTGTGTGGACTGTGTTCGGTTCTGAGTAGCACCAGGGTCCTGAAGAAACGTTGTCTCGTTTCACTGTGTATCACTCTGCTATATGTAGTTGAAATGACAATAAAAGCTTCCTTGACTTTGAACATCTAGAGACATGAGGTACTCTGGGAACATTTCATCCACACCTGGAAACTTGCCACGTTTTCTAACTCATTCAATGACAGTCAGGGTCAAGAATGAATTAGCCAAAGTCCTCAACCTCTACTTTCTGTTGTACACATACACTCTTATTGTGCCAATTACACTACAATAGAAGATAACCCAACTTTGTTTAGTGTAATTGATCCTAGACTGTGAATGAAGTGTGTGTGTACACCGAAGATCGGTGAACACCTCAACACTATACAACAGCAAAGACCAGTTTGGGTTCTTTCCCTCTCAGTANCGAGGCACCTAGACCTAACGTTTTGAAAGTTTATTTTCAAAGCTTTTACTAAGTATACGTTTGCATATATTGGCTAAGCATTGGATAATTTAGTAATACAATTTGACTGAAGTATCACATTCTTCTCAAAAAATGGGATTTTGCTCAAGTTCCAAGTTCACAATTTTTGTACATATTAATCCAGAATATGTTATTGTGGATATGAATCCATTATTATTGCACTCACTGTCTGTATGTATATAAATGCATTGATTCTCTTTATTACTGATACTCTGTTACAGTCCCGGTCCATGATACAAACAAAAGATTATGATGGTGCCAGAAGACTTGGACGTCTCGCCTTGCTGCTCAGCATAGTTTCTATTGTTGTGGGTATAGCTGTGGTTTGTTATCTGGTGATGACAGGTATGTTTACTGACACGTATATTACACTACTAAATCTAAAAAGAAAATGTGATACAGTATATTTAATAGAATAAGGAAGGCTATTGCCGTTTTCATTAAAAAATGTTCTCTTCTCTCACGCAGATTTTTGAACTTTGACACAGAGTCACACAGATTGGAGTTGAATAAAATATGTACGTTTTGAAATTTTGGTGGAAAATTTACTTCCACCAAATGTATTTTTCTTTCGTCTTAAGTTACACATAATGATTTGTTTTTAAATGTATTGTTACAGTTTACATGAAAAATATTTGCACTATTTGTATTTTTAAATTATATTTATTTACAATGTGGAAAGAAAACGTTGTTCTATGCAATTGAAATTGAACAGGTTATTTTTTATTTATTTATTTATCTGTGTAGCACTTATGAAGCAAATGTTTTAGCATGTTGCAATACTAACAAAATACAAAAATTGTATTATGTCATGCATTCACTCGGGCTTCATTTGTAAGAGACAGAGAGAAAGAGCAAGATTATCTCCCTTGCCATTGTAACACTGTAAAACACGATTACATTATGGCATTAAAAATAAATATTCTATTCATGAACTTTTTGGTTAGTTTTCTTTTTCTATGTTTGAAACTTTTATTGACATTCAAGTAATTTAATAAAATGACATTCAATGACAATACCTGTCCAGTTGTCTGAATTCAGTATACAGTTTTAAGAAATAAAGCCTCAGGCATGTTGTTCTTTTACAACATCCGGGATGAGATGAGAAGAATATGAGAGCTCTGGTAATTGATATCCTGCTCACATAAGTGTGTTCCTTTCATCTATGTACATTTACTCATTATCGGCCTCAAAGAGAAGATAAAACTGCCTTTCCAGCGTTCAAGACTAATCCCACAACCACAAAAAGACGGGAGCACTGATGACAAACAGCACTTGAGTGATACTTTAAGTCTTTTGATGTCCACCGCCTTTTTGACGCTGGTACTGATTCAGCAAGTGCATTTTCTTTAAAACCACACAACTTTATTTTTCTTTGAGTTCATTAATTATGAAAAATGTCCATTAAGAAGTTAAAATTAGAGTTTGTGCTGAAATTAAAATATAACAAAAATAAACACTTATGATGAAAAGTTATGAATGTCAATTAATTGTTCTAAATATGAATGCACTACACAGTATTATTATTATTAGTCATAGTAGTATGCCTAATGGAACATAACTATAGTTTACTAAGTCACTAATAATGCAGGAATGCAAGAAGCCTTTGATGGGCTCCCAAACTAGTGGTTAGGCTGGGGTTTGGGTTAGATTAGGATAGGGTTAGGCTAGGGGTTTGGATTCGTTTAAGGATAGACTAGAGTTAGGTAAGGGGTTTGGGTGGGTTAGGCTTAGAGTTAGCTAATAAGACACACTTAAATTGCTTTCTAAAATATCATAAAAATATTACTAAATGCCAGCATTTTGTGTGTGTTTATAAATGTATAAACACACACATAGAGTACACACATAATGAAGAGCACATAATATTGTCCATTAATCAAGATGCAACACACGGGGGTTTATCATCCTTTTCTTGAAGCGAGCACCTGCAGTGCTAAGCTGTCGAGAAAGTGTTTCGTGCCACAGTCAAACGAAGTTTAGAAGATCAATAGCACTTATCCGTCTCTCTCTGACATGCAGACAGGCCCATGGGAAGAGTGCAGCCTGTCAGGCCTACTGATGATGGTAAGTGATGAGCTTGTAGAGGTCTGTAGTCGCACAGTGGAAACTTTGAAGCAGAATCATCGCTTTCTAGAGCGACTTCAAACTTTCGAGAGGGTTCTGCATGGGAAATCAATTTCATAATAAAAATCGAAAATTGAAACTTTAATCTCTCTTTGGCTCAATTAGTCTCTACAGCGAACACACACAAACCCGGAGCAGTGGGCAGCCTCACCAGGAAGGCATGTGGTGATCAGTGTCTTGCCCACAAAAAGGCTGTAAAACCAGTAGGAGCAGCATTTGAACCAGCAACCTCTTGGACACACGTTCACACTCGCCAAATAAATTATACATACAGCATATATTTCTGCATATACTATTGTTTCTTAAAATTGTAATGTCATTACAACAGATTGAATTAAATTCATGATCCGTCACTCTGCTGCCTGTTACACGGAAATGGATTGCATAACGAATCAATGATACCTCAGGAATGATTATGCTAAAGATTCAGATACAAAAAAAAAACACTATAGAAAGGTATTTTGGGTTTGGTGTACTAAAATATATGAAATGGAGTTCTCTGTGAGAGCTATTCCTTTAAGAGTTTAAGTCACATCCCCACTTCACAAGAACACACAGAATCCATTGTAGCACTTAAAGGAAATGAGTGTGATGTGACTCCCTGCATCACTTAGCTCCTCCATCAACCCTCTTCTGATTCACAGACTGGAACTCCACCATCAGCCAACAATCTAGGGAAATTCCCAACTCCATGCACACACATTGCACTTGATCATTCAGTTCCATGGAAATAGTGACTGTGCAGAAACACTTTATTTGTAACGTTAGTGAGCATTCAGCTTCCCTCAACAAAGAAGGGGTCGTCTTCACTCTCACTTTCATCCACAAAATCCTGTCGCAATGGTGACTTCTCAGAGGCCATGGCCTCCATCTGCAGGCTGTCCTTGTCACGGCGGAACCAATGGATCCAGTCTCGAAAGCTGATGAGATTGGCCGTCCGAAGGCGCCAGATGAGCAGAGCACATATCAAGAAGATGCTCAAAGCGGCTTAATGGAGAGAAAAAGGATCAAATACATTCAAGGCATCTTTTTGGATTGTAAAAATGTTCAACAATTTAAATGATAATACAGCATACCGATGATATATACGTTCAAACCAAATGAGAACGCGTGTTGGTCGTCTGACTGATTTTGTTGAGTAAACCATAGAAGTTTGATAATTGACAAAATTTAGAAAAAAAAATCCCTATAATTTAGACATTTGACTATATGATTCTGAAGTGTTGAATATGTAAACAATGATTTTTTGAGTTCTTTATTAAAAAAATGTATATGAATTATAGAATTGTATGGCTCTGTACAAATACAATAAGAAAATAAGCCTGCTCTTTGATGCCGAATATAATTATTCTAAAGACTGCATGCATTTTAAACCTACCACTCACCAAGGTGAAACCCACATTCCTTCTTGCAGCTATATTTGATTGTTGCAATTTTCAGTGGTCAAACTCGACCAAGCCTGAACTTTAGGTCAGAGTATTTACAAGATTATGAAGTTAGACGCAAATAGACGCAACGTGTACACAACATTTCTAGGTTGCTGTTGAAAAATTAGANTTTAAATATAATATAACAATTTAAAAAATAATTTCACATATTCCTCTGTAGAATAGCTTGTTTCAAGAAATCAGATATCCTCCTTATTTAGACTTTCTCTCTCACTCTGGACTCCATAACATTACTGGTGCAATCCAGTCGTGTGTAAGAGCTTAAATGTGAAGCGGAACACACTTGTTGGAGCTTTTGTCGATATCCACGAGCCTGAACCTGCAGCTGATGTGTGCCTGGAGCCAGCAGAGTGCTGAAGAAACCTTGACTGTCTGCATGAACATTCACAGAGCCATTCACTACGACAACAGCATCCAAAACTGGACGGCCTTTTTCGTCCCTCACCACGCCACTCAGCCTTCGATGAACCTTAGAGGACAGAGAATAATGTAAAGAAAGATTAAACACATAGCCTTACAATACTCTATGAATAAAACATTTTATGTGTAAAAGAAAGCCACCTCAAGCAGCATGCGGAAAAGAGGCAACCTGTTCTCCATCCACAGCGAGAAGAGTTGGGTCTCAGGTGGGTACATACAACAGCCGGTGTACACTGTGATCTCAGGGCAAACACCCACATCCAAACTAAAATCCTGAAAAGGCAGTTAGTAATTCCATCATTTGGAAACTTTAGGTCAGGAGATACTATAGGACAGGAGATACTATAGGCATCAGCACCTTCATACTCCCAGTGTGTGGTCTGAAATCTGAACCTTTTAGAATCCCACCAGGAACTTTCTCTAAAAAAAACATGGTGATAAATATATAATGTCAGCAGACTAGAGATTACGGTTAATAAAAAAAAAGATTTGATAGCAAAGTAATCAATATACATTAAAACCACTGGAATATTACCAAAACCTTCTGTGCATCCATGACTGCCCAAATGCATTTGAGGATGACTATCAGCATACAAGGAGGCCAAATATCTCAAAGTCTTCTCATCTTCAACTAAAACAAGCATATATTCAGTTGTTAAATTAAATTATCCATAAATTATGAATTCTAGACTCCAAATCTCACTGGCTACCATTTTGTCCAGCTCGGTCGTAAGGATATGTGGCCAGCAGAGAGCCTCCATCCAGCACTACAGCCACCGAGAAACGTCCTCCATGAATCAGATTCATCACTGCGCGGGTCTCAGGCTGTATGGATGCATTTCCTGTGTGCACACACACACAAACACATGTCACATTCAATAGTATCCAGGACTCAGATAGATGGCTACTTTAATAATGATTTCAACAGACCGTAGAAGAAATCAGAGTCCAGATCTGTGCCTTGAGCGTTGGTGTAGCCCTGGCTGGAGGAGCAGTGGGCCTCCTGTGCCAGCTCGCGCCCATCNAAAAAAAAAAAAAAAAAAAAAAAAAAAAATCAAGAACATGCTTTTGTCTAATATTTCTCAAACAAAATAAATTGTAGGAATGTAAACAAGCCCGTTTTTTAGTGACGTAATACCTCAGTGATGGCGAGATTTCTACCGTGGTTGAGACACAGAACAGACGCCAGCTCCAGCAGCAGCTCCGGACCGACGGCAGCATTGCCATGAACACCGGACACAAACAGAATCTTGGGCTCATCAGGCTGAGGCTTCCCTAAATTTCCTGAAATCTCTAAAGCCCAAATTGTTCTGAACTCTGTGCTCTGACCCAGACTGACACCCAAATGACCAAACAAAATGTTCCATTAATGTCTTCTACAGTCTGAGACACGTCTTCACATCACTTACCTGTACAGGCGTGTGATGTGAGGGAAGTTTACGGTCAGTCCTCGAAGAAACTCGGAATGCTCCTTGTAGTTCCGGTACTGAAGAGTTCCAGCAGGAAGCAGACTGCGGACCAACTGATCCAACTCACCCGGTCTTACCAGCCACTCTACAAGCCTCTCAAACTCAATGGGCTCTGCCTCCACTCCGGACAGCTGCTGCACACTCGGGGTCAACGCAAAATCTAGTGGTTCGACCTGATTGCCCAAAACCTGGACTGATGCTGATGTGGAAGTGTAACTGTGGGTGAATTAAAACAATGAAGTTGGTAGTTGATATAATTGTGTTTCAGGAAGGAGTCTCACCCTAGAGCGGAGGCCGTGATGTGGTGAGAACCAGGGGCCAGAGGTCTCCAGTACTGCCCTGAGCGGCTGGTGTGGACCTCGTGCTGTGAACCTTTCGCCAAGATTGTAGCGTTAGCAATGGCTTTGCCGGAGAGTTCATCGGTGACCGTTCCCCTCACAAACAAGTGAGCCTGACATGTCACAAACAGGATTTTAAAAATGACACGTTTCATATCAATATTAAGTAACAATATCAATATTGCACAGTGGGTATTGCTGTTGCCTCACAACGAGATTCCGTTTGAGGCTCAAGGGGTGTGAGTTTGAGGCCGTCCGGGGCCTTTCTGTGTGGAGTTGACATGTTTACGTACATTGTGCTTGTGTCAATTTCCACCGGGTCTCCGGTTTCCTCACACCAATAAAAAGCTTTCAGGTGTTGTAACTGTAAGGCAGTTGCTTGTGGGTCTCAAAAGGGCCCAAATAAATTAAATGGATTCTTCTTATTTTATTGTGCTCCCCTCCAGACATGGTTCACATTAAAAGTAGGCCATTGTGCAATTAAAATAAACAGAAATTACTCACAAATCTATACAAATTTTGTAATGAATGTAATCCAATGAGATATGGAATATAGCCACATGTATAATATTGGTCTTGAGAAGAAATGCCACTTCTCTTTGAGTCGATAAAATACACCATCCTTTTTAACACTCTCAAACTACCTTCTTAATTTCAGCTCTTTGCTTTTCCAGAGAATCTAAACTACATCCTTTGTTGTCACTAACATAATGACTTACAGTCACAGAAAATCTGACCTGCTGTATAAACCGTATAAGAGCTCCATGGTTCTTCTCCCAGTAAATAGACAGCGCCTCCTCTGGTGAGAAGAGCTCACAGCTCAGACCAATGTCCACAGCAAATGTGTCTGTGGAGCGGTACGCCCAGGTCAGCCAGTCTGTTCCTGCAGTTAGGTAAAAAGATGTAGTCTGCTAAAGTACCGTTAACTTGGATGAAAGCACAAATTCATTTGAGTTTGCAAACTTTGTAGTAGAGTAAAACAAGTATTAAAAGTCTACATGCATAACCTTATTAATTGTTTTAATTCAGAAAAAAAAAATTTCAAACAGATTAAAAAAAACAAGATTAGCTTGAGACTAAAATAATTACAATTAAATGAGGTGGGGGGCAGTTGTTGGTTTTCTTTTCAAGAAAGTAATTTAGTTATATACGAGAATAATAGCTAATCTAATAAAATACAAATCTAAAGCTAGACTGTTAAATATTACAAAAATGTTGTTGTGCAATAAAANGGGGGGGGGGGCAAAAATCATGCTTTTTGAAAAATAATATAATAAAATAATTATCTTTATAGGTTTTTTAAAAAATAACACTTTTTTTAAACATCATCCATCACATCTAACAACATAAGTTAGATAATTACAAAAGTCATTTGCTCTAAAACTGACCTGTGATAACTGGACGACGATGCTTTTTGCTTTTCTTGTCTCTGGATCGTGGCACGTCGCAAGCAAGAGGTTTTTGTAAAGCCTGAGACTCCTAAATCCAATTCAATGACAGTCTTACAGCTAATACATTTGATAAAGTCATTACATAAAGAACAAAATCCACAACTACAGTAAAGTAGCAATTTTCCCAAAAAAAATCAATACACGTACTGTATTTAAGGCTTCTGCAACAGATTTAAACATCTTCTCATCAATGGAGTCCAAAGAGCTCGGATACACAACACCCCTGAAACCTAGATCAACACCAGTTTAGATCCTCCTATTGATATTTAAGACATTTCAAACTCTGATGCCTCATGTACCTCCACGCAAACTTGCAGACATGACAAAATGCTCCGATTTGATCCAGTTAATTATGGCAGAGGTTTCGGGTTCAATAACAATCTTGGATTTTGAGCGGTCAGGAAAATTAGTGTTCAGATCTACATTGTGGCTGTTGCCTCTCCCAATAATAGTCAGGTCTCCAGAGATGCGTCTCTTTTGAGCTGTGGGAAGAGGAAGCAGGGTCAGTACTGAATGAAACACCACCAAATTAGTCAACATGCTGTATATCTACCTCTTATAGCAAATTCATACCCATCTGGGTTCATGGAAGGCAAAATGTGAATATCTGTGCTGTTGAGCAGTTGTGTGACCAAAAGATCTTTGCCATAATTACGGCAAAGGTACTCAACCAAGTTCAGGAGAACTTCACGACCTATAATCTCATTTCCGTGCATGTTGCCCACATACAACACTTTGGGTTTACCTGGTTAAAAAAAAAAAAAAATAACGAAAAAGTAACTGAAAGGTACGAGATCAAAACATGCACATAAAAAGTGACTGTACTTTGGTCATCACCACCAGGATTGTTAGAGATCTCCATCACATAAAGGTTCCTCCCCTGCACAGACTTTCCAACAGAGTACAAATAAGTGATGGATGGATGAATGGCATTGAAAAGCTGCAAAAACATTTCCATTTCATCATAACTGTGATGCTGGAAATCTAAAGTTTGGATTGGAGATTTGGGAGTTGAAGGTTCTGCTGTGCTCATCCCTTCTCTGGTTAGAAAGGACATTTCTGAGGTTGTAAAGGCATCTCTAGGCTCCTCGAGAGTGAAGTTCAGAAGAGTGGCTATTGATTCGGTCACCGGCACATTCAGGATAGTCATGGAAAGGTACCTAGGAGATAAAATTGATTCCGTTTTGGTGAAACTGATGATTTTATATTAAAGCTAAAATAATACACCGCTCATGTATGAAGTCATAATCACCCTGGAGAGCTAGCAGTGATGTTATAGAGTCCAGGAAGTAACAGACGGTAATAATCACCAAACACGGAGGCTGAGATTTTGTTATCAATTCCAGAAACAGAAATCGTTGCGTCAGCAAGTCCAAGGCCTGAACTGGTCAAGACAAAGCCCTTCACTCCAATATGAACCTTAACCAGAACCGCTTGAAAGTGTTACTACACAGACATTCCTTGTTTGATCAAAACACATCTAAATCATCTCACATTCTGCATGTAGGCAAGCAAGGCCTTCTGGTTGTGGGTCCATTCTACGTGAAGCTGAGAAGCTTCTGGATACTTGCAGCAGCTCAATTCAAAGGTCACCTCAAAACAGTTTCCTCTGAAGTAGTTGAAGTCCTGCATTCCACCTGCACACAAAAAGCCAGAGCTGACATGACCAGAGCTCATGGAACCATAAAAATGAGCTTGTACCATTGAAGCTCTTGTCTAATTCTTCAGAACAATGAGAAGACCCCATCTTCATAATTGAATGGTTCTCTGTGTATGTTTGTGCTAGAAACTGAAATAGAGCATCATCTGCTGTTCGAGAATAAACCCCAGAGGAGGAGGAAGTACTGGAGTCATCAAACGGGTAACTGGTTTTCATCAGTCCCCCATGAAGACTACCAGAAAGAACAAACCTGGGAAAGAAGGCAGTTCAAAAACATCACTCTTCAACTTAGTAAAACAATTAAACATACCATATCTGATGATATAGATTACTTCAATAGAGCATTGTGAACACAATATAACGCTCATGATTATGGATTATAGGTTGGGCACTTGGATACAGAACTGATGTTAGATTTTATGGCCCAGAATAAGCCTTAGTCATGAAAAGTCCATGTAGTTCCCAGCATTAAGATAGTCTGCAATTACTAAATGTAAAAGAAATATACATATATTAAACATACTGTATAAATATGATTCGGACTTTAGTTTACAAGGATGAATACATAACTTCCGTCAGGTGTGGAATTGAAGTTCTAATGAGTAAATACCTTAAAAGTCTCAAATTGAAACTGGAATGCTACATACTTTTTCTCCAGAATCCACCTCACGACAGCGGTGACCTCGGGCACGTTGTCGTGAGTTTTACCGGCGGAATCGGCGTCGCTCTCGTCATAGAAAGCCTCACTGAGATCGCGGTTCTTGGCGTTATTGCGCGCCGCGGCGTTCCCGACACAGTCGCCCGGCGAAGCCCTTTCGAAGCCGTCAGGATTCATACTGGGCATAATGTAGATGTCAGTCCGGTTCACCAGATCCGTGACCTGAGCGTCGCGACCGTACTGAGTCAGCATGAACTCGATCAGATAAACCAACAGCTGCCGCGACAAAGCCTCGTCTCCGTGAATGTTGCCCACGTATTTGAACTTGGGTTTGCCCGGTTCTTCTGTGCTCGGACTCGTTGTAATTCTCATGACCCACAGTTCCCGTTCCTCGACCGACTTCCCGATACTCTCAAGCCTGCAAATGTGAGCGTATTTTTGCGCAAATCCTCGAAGACGGTTGGTCATGTCGACGTAGTTATAATATTTACGGTAGGTTTCTTCGTTATCTTCAATATGCTTTAGGCCTAACACCAGACGTGGAATTATTAAAACGTGGAGCAGCGTCAGCCACAAAGGCTTGTTTAATTTATTAAACATGATTTAAGCAATTTTCAATTTCCGTGTTTAAGTTCTGCTTCAATTTGTCTTGTTTGTTTTATCAGAATAAATACTGCCTAGACACGAATTGTTTCAATCTAATAACGCACACGTGCACAATTAATGTCAAACCGGTTTTAGGGGTTAAATCATTGGTCGCTTTAAAGTGTGTATGTTTGCGCATGCGTGCGAGTGCAAGCTTATAATTCATTTAATTTAGAAAAATGTTTGCAATTTGTTGATCCCACTAAAACCACAACGTACATGTGTTTTTAATAGCAAATGTAATGTTTGTATTATATTTAGCATTGTTTATTTAGTTTTTTTTTTTACTTCTGATTAAAATCTTAGCAGATTTAAGATTACATGACATTCAGTCATGGTTTAAAGTATGTTCTCAAAAATGTATGTAATTAATTTATGTTTACTTGTGAAATATTTATCTCCCTATTTTACAATTACTACATATGTTCTTGGTAAAGTTTTTGTTGACGACAGCGGTTGTGCCTCAGAAAAGATTTCACCAGTCATCTGATATCAATTATTCTGTTTTTTTGTTGTTTCTTTAGAATGTATTTTCATTCTCTTTATTCAGCAAATATCGTACAGAAGTTTACCATGAAAACTGCAATGGCTACGATCATGATGATAGTCATGATGAAAGAAGAGCAGCGTTCTCGCTTCTCACCACACTACGTCCGTTCGGCTGTAATTGTACAGGACTGTTTCTTACTCTGATTTTTCTCGTCGTCCCTGCTGTTAATAGTTTGTCTTTCTTTTCTCGTGTAGTGGGTAAAAAAGTGCTGTGGACTTGTTACAATGCTGTAGCACCAGTATGCCAGCCTGCCTTCCTGTTCAGCAAACCATCGTGCATGGCTGGGAACGGAGGGATGGAGAAAGAAGTGAAGGGATGGAGGAAGAGGGGAAGGAGGAAGGGCACGGATGGTTTTTCTCAATGCTGGATCCTGCGGATAGACTGGATCTGAGGGGTCTGAGCGTGGCAGCCGTACTCCCTGTAGTTTCTGTACTCGCCATTGTGGCAGTCACACTCCATGATGTACTGGTATCCACGGTAACCAGGATACTGGTAGCACACAAAGCTGGATAAACAACACAGAGAAAGCATGTCATCATTTAATCTCGCATCTGTTATTTCTACCAAGTTAATAGTTTCGGCAATACTTACGCGCCACTCATGACCTGGATGGATCCAATCTCGTTGTTGCACCATCCCATGGCCTGGAGAGAGGGGTAGTCGTTGCAGACCTCCCACTGCCTTCCACTCATGTTCTCACAGTCGAAAAGGACCATACGGGAATCCTTATGCATCTGTTACAGAAATAAAAATATAAAAAAAAAAAATTTTTTTACAATAAATATAAATTAACCAAACTACGCTTCATCTCATTCTTTTTATCACCTTAATTGTATGTATTTGTCTGTTTGTCAAAAATGGTTCAACAACTAAATTATTTTTCTTTTAGTTTTTTCAGTGCTACATTTTTTTTTATTATTTTGGGAAATCTTTTAAGACCCTGACAATATGAACACACACTGTTAAAACATCTGCGAGCAATCACGTGTCATTCCATCGGACGACAATCAAACCCACAATTTTTGTATTTTAGAAAACACTGCTGCTTGAAACCAGTATTGTTACCCCCAAGTACAAATACAAGTATAATTTACTGGCTTTAATGTTTAGTTTTTGCGTTTTAATTTAAAAAGCTTCAAAAAATGTTACATTTAAACTTTTACATTTAAAATGAGATCAATCTAACTTTTTTTTTTATCTTTAATAGAGCCTGCTGTAATAAATAATTGACTAAAAGGAGAATAGGGCAAGCACAATGTTTTTTCTTCACCAAAATATATGTATAATAATGTAACAAATTGTAGAATATGTGTTTTTTTTTTCATGTTTTTGGTTTCACTTACAGCGGAACAAATGGGGCGGAAAGACATCAGCCTCTCAATGCGATAGGCATTGCTGCCACTCCAGGCCTCCCAACATGGGTAATCTCCCTTCTCCAGGATGAACTGCTGGCCGTTGAAGGTAGAGTGCTCGAAACCAATCCAGCTGGAGTCAGATGACGTGGTTAGGGAGGCGGGACGGTGAAGAGAGATGTGTTCATAGAGGAGATGCTGGCTTTTACTCACGCTCCACACTCCACCTTCAGGGAGCGGATAGTCTCCATACCGAACTCCATGATGTTCTGGCAGCAAGCAGTGAATTCACAACGCCTGCCCTGGAAATGCTCCTGGTCATACACGGTAATCTACAAACAAAAGATCAGATTAGGTTACAAACAGAGAGATAGACAGACGTATAATCCTGTACCTTCCATGGTCCCATGGGCATGGACATAGGGTTGGTCAGAGCCATTGTTTCAGATTTCTCAGCGCTGACTGACCTATGAACAAAGAAGAAAAATTGACACACAATCCTCCCATACGACTGTTTTGTCCACAAACACACCTTAAAGCAATTTACAATATGAATGTTCATGCATGTCGGAGAAGAGCAGAATAACTTTGCCTATATTACTTGCTTTGAATGGGACAATTAAATGTGAGGTTAGAAGTCATTTTAGTTGCTATTTAACTGAATAATGTAAGTTACAATACTTGTAAGCAATTCTTATACATACAAAAATTGACATAAAACTACAAATCAGGCTTCTGATCATCAGCTGCGTCAGTAAATCACTGATTTGTCATTTCTTTTTTTTTAAATGTTCTTTACAGTTCTTATAGTGTTCCACTGTTTGTTTTGGTAGTATTTTAGTTTGGCAAAGGCTTACCAGACTTACCCAGTAAAATGAGCTGTGTGTTGAGGGGAGTCCACCACTCGGTCTCTGGTTTAGGCGCATGAGGGGCTATTTATACAAACGCTGTTTCAATGGGGCTCCCTCTCCCACAGACCCAGGCTGCGGTCAGCACTTTGCTTTGGATGGACCAGGCTTTTGCTTTTGTTTTGGACCAGGACTGTAGACTCTCTCTTTCTTCCGTGCACCCATTACAATAAGGTCATCCTCTGTGAAGCCACACTGCGCCACACCAAATCCACTTTATTTTATGGCATGGTATGGATTACAAATACAGTATTTGTTACTTTTAGGAACAAGTTTGGTGGAACGTTAGCAACAAGGTTTGGTGGGATTTGGTGGAACTTCAAAAATCCATAGATATGACAAATATGATGTTGTCATCAAAATGTGGTTTAATTATGAACAATTAAAATTCATTTTTTTAATTGATTGAAAGTAATTTTAGAAACTTGAAAACTGTCCCAAACACAGACCTCAATAGTCTCAGAATAACAATAAGAGTCAAATATTTAACATTTTGATTGTCACAGACTTCTCGAAGTTTGGTTTCAAATTTTTTCTGTCTTCTGGGACAAACATCTCAAATATTGTAGAATGAGATGGTTTAAAATGAAAAACGTTTTAATATGAAAAATGTTTTAATTACATAACAGCTTTACATAATATTTTACGAGGTGCTGTGTCAAAACTTCAAAACACTGAATCTCATAACTTTTCTCTTGGAACATAGTTGATTTTTATGAAAGAAGACAAATTTTATTGTTATAGCATTAACATTTAAAGTTGTAACATTTAAAATGTCTTTTGTCTCTAATGAAACCACTGATCAGACGTACAGAGACAGCAGTCAGCACATTGTTGAGCCGATGTGTGTGTGTGTGTGTGTGTGTGTGCTCTTTCATTTGTTGTCATATGACAAAAATACTTGTTTACAAACTGTTAACCGAAAATTGTAAAAATGTGAAATGTTTTTATAGCTAAGTTTAATCAATAATTAATGTTTTTTTGTGTTGAAAAAATGTGTGTGTGTGTGTGTGTGTGTGTGTGTGTGTGTGTGTGTGTGTGTGTGTGTGTGTGTGTGTCTGAGATAGTTTTTGCTGATGAGGGCAGCAGCACCATGAAGACAAAGAGACGACCAGCTCAGCAGACGTGTGAGATGAAACGACTTTTCCACCAACACACTCTCGCTCTCAAACCACTAACTACTAATCAGTTTGTAAAGCTGTAATGTTCGAATATAAAAATATAAAATATCAACCAAATATTTGTACATTAACTGGTAATATTTTTCATTGTTTTAAATCAGACCAGAAATCGAAGTAAACTGAGATCTGTCAATTTCACTGAATGATTTGCAATTAGATTTTATTACTAACAAAACAAATGAGTTCAATGTTGTTATAGGGGCTCTCCAACTGCCAAGCATAAAAATAAAATAATGATTTTATTATAATAAACACTATTAATTATGCATCATACTAGCTACATAAACGGTAACCCACTAGACTAGAGGATATTAGAATAAATCTAATCTTTTTCCAGTAATACCGAGCTGATTGTTTCGGTCATGTGGCGTCCTCTTGTGGACTAACAAGATAATCTTCAAAACAGTACATAACGAACACCTGTGGTGGACCTGTGATTTAATTACAGAAAAAAATCGATGAATATCGACAAATATTGTACATTATATTTTATGTTTTACATGAACACGCATCAGAATTAAATAAGTCAGCTTGAGTTCAGATAAAACGTGCTTAAACAACATTTATAAAAAAAAAATATTCGGAAACAAATATTTAATTACTCTAAGAAGCGACGACAAATGTGTTTAAAATTAGCACTTTAATTGAAATATCTTAACTTTATCACTATTCGCGAATACATCTGGGTCGTACCACGTGGCAAACGAGGGGGTGTATCGGTTTCCCAAACGGCCTCAACAAACACTAAAACGTGCATTGTTTTAGTATTAATTGAAACGACGTTGTTGGGTGAATGTAGAAAATACAAACGTTTTAAAAGCAAGAAACGGTACTCCATATTTTTCCGGTCATCGCCATACGTCATCGCAAGACCCCCATATTCTTCAAAGTAGTGCATTCCTCAAATGAGGCGCGAGAGCGATTCGGATTGAGAAGAGAACAGGAGGATTTAAATACCACTAAGCCCACGACCTGCTCAGCCCTGTGGGTGTGGGAGGGTGACTGTTTTGTGTCTTCAGTAGACCGGGGGAGCAAGAGGAGGAGGAGGAGGGGGAAGAGGAGGAGGAGGAGGAGAAACGGATAATGAGCTATTCTTGTACCAGCAGCCAGGACCCATCGAGCTCTAAGAAGTCCGGCGGCGTTAATCCCGGTAGTTGCTGCAGCGAAGACCCCGGTAACGGCATCAACCGCATCAGCATCCGCGGAAGCAAAGCGCACCACGATTCAGCCGAGGCCATGAAAGTCAAGAAGGGCTGCAACACGACAGACGTCGGGGTCCCCGTCACCACCGAAGAGGAACTGCTAGCGAACAAAACAATCAGCCCGGAGGATGTGCTGGGATTACAGAAGATCACCGAAAGTAAGTGGAAAACGCACCGCGCTCGGAGTCTTTCGTCCGAGCTCGTGCGCGGCCATACACTTGTTTCACTGTGGATCAGCGGAGACGGAGGCTTCAGTAGAATGAGTAATCAGATCATCCTGTTTATGAACACTATACGCCATGTTGACGCTATTACAGATATCGGGATCTCTTCATCACAAAAGCGCAACATCCGGCATCCTTAATCGAAGTAACAGCACGCGAGCGTCTGGTTTTATCAGAACAATCAAAACCCGGCTGTTTATTGTCTGCAGATCTCCATCACGCGCAGCTTCCCAAACAAGCTCTTTGCGCGCCGTTTTGTGATCATCAACCCTCATTGTCAGACAGCTCGTAACAGTGTATTCATACATTAGACGGACACTTTAGAAATGGAAGTAAAACAAACAGATGAGCTACACACATAGTCGAAGTTTCCATGTATCAACTCTAATTAACCCCGCAGATTGCGCTGGCTTGCTGTCCTAAGCACGGTTAGGTAACAGGTGGCCAATAAGCTCTCCATTACTGTTTTAAAGGCCTGTGTGATCTTACACAACATCCCCATCCGCCACATCCCAGTAAAGATGCTAACCTCTCAAAAACGTTTGAATGTGAAGTCTGCTTTAGGTGCAGCCCTTGGTGTATTGATGTCTTTCTTTTCATAGTCATGTTTCTTGGTGTCCAGGTTCTAGTTTATCTGAATCTACAGACTGCTAAAAAAGAAAAAAGTCCATCTGTCATTGTTTTGCTACACATTTTCACCTG
The DNA here is from genome assembly GCA_028128575.1 of Paedocypris carbunculus. Classification (NCBI taxonomy): domain Eukaryota; kingdom Metazoa; phylum Chordata; class Actinopteri; order Cypriniformes; genus Paedocypris; species Paedocypris carbunculus. Next base: position 324,039 of record SOMO01000049.1, on the reverse strand, counting down.
TGGGTTCCCCACTCATATTCAGCCTCAAAAGTGATTGATTTTTATTTCTAGAAACTCCCTACTTTAATAAATTATTCGTATCATGTCGATGACTATGACAAATCCTCAACTTTCATTATTTACGTGTGTTGTATTTGTATGTGTAAGTGTTTTTTCGTTTTGTGAGGTTTTTTTTAGATGAACTCTGCCGCAGTCTGAATGTCGTTCATAACTAGCAAAAAGCGTTCAACAATGCATCTTTGGTAAATTAAAGTTGGCCTGAATGTTTAAAACCATTTAGAGTATGGGAGAAAAGTTTTCTATAAGTTATCAATAAGAATAATGATTTTATTGCTGACTGTTTAACATGGATAATACTGGAATGTACTTGCTAGATTTTGTTTTCATTGTAAACTCTGTATATTTTGACCAGTTTTATCTTTAACTGCACATTTCAAATGGCAGAAGTATAGATTGTAAGTCATGTATTTGACAGTTTTTAGGTCAAATGATCACATTTGTGTTTTTAAAAACATCCCAGTCGCACTGAAACTATTTCAGGCTTTAACTGGAAGGAAATATGCAACTAGTCCCGCAGCCTTCGGTGTATGAAAAGAAAGGTTTTATATTTTTATCTCTGTTTTACAGCAGGAAAAGGTTTGAAAATGTTTTTCATTTTTATTAAGTTTTGTTTTGTTTGGCTGAAAACGTTAGCTTTTTGATTGGGGTCTGAACTTCTTTTGGCAGCTAATAAGATGTTCTGGTAGAGGTGGTCTGGTGCTTGGTTAGGTAGACTTGTTTGTGCCAAATGAAAGTGTCTGATGTGCCCTACAAATGCAGCATCATGTAGATCATATTTGTTTCCAGCCCACGCATCCAGCATCCCTGTTTGCCCAAAGCCGTTGCATAATTTTTTACCTGTTTTTGTGGTGTACTTCATACATCGTGAACATCTGAAGAATTCGGCCCACTCAAATCAACAAACCTTTCGCTTTTCTCACAGTTCACTACGCTCTGTTTCTTTCATCTGCTTCTTCTGACTCATCAAGTGATTCTAACCTCCGCCTTGATTGCTGGATTTTAACAGAGGGAAATCAGGATCCTTCAACATTTCAGATTCTTCTGCGTTTGAAACCCTCAAGTTAAGCTAGTTGCTAGACCCCAGTCTTTGTAGAGACAGAGGTTGAGACTTTACCATGGGAACTGCAGTCACAATCTCATTAAGTGTGCGTTTCCCAGAGACGTCAAGCTTTGCTGAAGCCTCCTTTTCACAGACCTCTTAGCATGGATTGTTTGTTATGAAGAGTTCTTACAAAAATAGAACTTAAAAACATTTTCTGTCACATTGTCCACCTCAATGATGACAAAAACATTATATTTTTTATTATTATGTGGACTCTTGAACACACTTGATCGTGATATTATGATTTCACATTGATATTGTTTTAGTTATTCAATAAAGAAAAAAATAATAATAATTTTAAGTGTGAGTGTTTGTGATGGGCATCCCCAAAGTCCCCTTGTTTAAAGAAAATTACTCACAATTTGCACACTTTTCCTTAAATTTATGTCTTAAAGTTCTTCAAATTTCATAATTGGTTATAAAATGTTTTATAACTTACCTCGGGAATATTCTAGAGAAGATCACAGGATGGGAAGAATTGTTGGCTGACTGGTCAATCTTGTACTATTGTAGACCGTTTACATTTTACAGTTGAATTTTACCAAAGGAGAACATTTCAGATGTCCATTTACAGTCTATATACAATATACAGTCTATTTCGATGGACTGCCAAAAATCAGAATTAAATAGAATCATGTAGTTTTTAGATATCAATCAATCAATCAATCAACTTTATTTATAAAGCACTTTAAAACAACAGCAGTTGACAACTAAGTGCTGTACACAGAGGGTCCAAAAGGTAGTGATTTATACCAAGATAGTGTTTATGAACATGGATTGAGTAAAATAAGAGCTGATCCAGATGTACAAATGTATCGAGGATACACCACAAAACTTGCTTATTTTATTTTTAATCTATTTGTTGGTTTTCTTTTTTATGTTTTTTTTTTTT
>SOMO01000049.1:306862-321729 GCA_028128575.1 Paedocypris carbunculus | reverse complement strand
TCTTTCAAACACCAGCGCTACATCTTTGTAAATTGTACAACACAATTAAAATAATTTTTTTTTTTTATAAAAGCAAAACTGGCCAAAGTTAATAAAAGTCCCCATTGTAATATAACATGTTATATTAAAATCTTGAAACATTGGTTATCTATTGTTTGATTTATGTTATTTTATCTACATGTTGATTTAGCTATTGATAAGGGTAAACAGCAAGTCTTGGCTTTGTCTACTGTTTGCCCTTGTGTCGTTTCCCGTGTCTTATTCTAGTGTCTTCTGCAGCACCTGTAAAGTCCAGATGGCTAATCTGAACAGCTTAATGTGCTAAAAATGTGCATCAGTTTGCAGCCTGATGTCCTTACAATGGCCTTCTGTCTAACCAGGTTTATCATCTGCTCATTGTCACCTCCCGGAATCCCCAGCAGGTTTCGTTTTTACAAAAATGAATTCTGTGCCCTGCCATTGCACCACATTATATTAAATAATCAATAAAGGCACAACTTGTTTCAAGTTCAACTAATAACCGCTGTTGTTAAAGAACTTTATTAATTGAAAAGTACATTTACAAACAAATTCTTTGAAACAATTCACATGATGCACTTTTTGCTTCTGAATGAAATGGCGTCTCATCATAAAATCCCGGCCTTCCGATGTTGATGTGCCTCTGTTGATTTTTGCATTATCGTAAGTCTTACATCCACTGTATGTGAGCCACTTGTGTGTTTTTTGTGTTTTTTAGTCTTGTTAAGCAGATTTTTGGTCCAAATAATGAATAATACCAGGCTTGTATTACTATTTGGTTCTGTTTTTTAAGATATGATCGTATAAACTATTAAATTAGCGGTGGAATCGAAGCGAGTTAACCTACGAGTCTCATGCCAGGATAAGTGTATGTGTGCTGTTATTGGTTGATGCCATCTGTCAATCAATAGTAATTCAGCCCAGTTAGCTAAATCAATTCAACTTGAATTGTTCTATCTTCATTACTACATTTACAATTTGTTGCATGATTTCAAACACTTAATAATATCTGTCTTGTATCATAGTCTCTAGATGTTAGAACTTGCTTATGCAAACAACCAAAAATGCACATGTTTATTAAGGCAGCATGTGAACTATAATGCTTCACAACATATAGGCAATTTTCCATTCTCCATGTCTCTTTAATGTGTTTAGATTTGGGAGAAAACAGGAGACCCGGAGGAAACCCATACATGCACTTACATTCTGCATTCTTTATTCACAGACAGTTAAGAGTTAATTAACTGTCACGAATACTAGAATGCACAAGACTTCTTCTGTACTAATAAGCTTTGTTTTACACCTTACATGTCTATGTTTTCATTTTTTTTGTTTGAAAATAATTATGTCCTAATTTAGATTTAAAACGCTGTTATTATAGTCGTACCATATCATGATGTGCTCAAAGATAAATAGTAGGTTCACTATTTGTTCTTCTAAACACTTGGACAAGAACAAACTGCACAAACCACAATTTGACTTGCTACGCAAGTCATTTGCATAAATTTGCACGTTTGCATGAAGCCAACGTCTGTGTTCCGAGAGTGTTTATTAGATGAGACTGGTCTGTGTTGTTGTTGGCTGTGATGCTAAAGGACAGTTGCACATACATTCAGCGACTTCCTTTTTTTGTTTTGTTGACTCATGATTTCTCTGCTCGTTCAGCTCTTTGAGATGGTTTTGTGTCACTCGTTGTTTCAGTGGTTTGGTCTTTCTGCTCTTGTGACGCTGATGCAGAGTGATCCAGGGTCACATCCAAACTGCCAAAGGCACATCGCCTTCATCGTCTGTTCCGGCCTGGAATCCAAGCCTGAATCTAGCAGATCTGTGTGTGATTCTGAATCGTCAGCCAAGGGCTTTCTGCCCTGTAATGCTCATTTTGTGTGAACACAATCTATAGAGCGTTTTCAAAGTTTGGTTTCTATATTCTGTGTGGCCTTTTTGCTCAAGTACAAAGCTCTTTGTTACCTTTGCTTTGACGTTTTTTTTATTATTTTTATATTTATATTATTAACAGAATATTATTTTTTTAATATATTTTTCTCTATGGAACCAAAAGTGTAACATTGCAATTAACACAATAAATAACACAAACTGTTTTGTAGGCTGTTGATTTCAAGCAAGGTCAGTTCAGATGGTAAAGTTCCGCAAAGGTTACTGTGTACAACATTAATGTTCATAATTGACCTGTGTTTCTGCAGATTAAATGTGATTCGGTGGATTAATTATTGCCATGCAACAAATTAAATTTAAAAAGTGGACCACTTCAATGCCCAATTTGATACGTGACGTTTATTCAATGACACAATTTGATACAGCTGCTAATTATGAGTGGAACGCATTATTTGTAAATAATGTAATTAACTACAGAAAATGTTGACTGAATTTTAACATTTTTGATGTTTTTTTAACATTTTGATAAGTCTTGAACTTTACAGTTATAAAGTCTTGAACTTTACAGTGCGATTTTGTGTATGGTCCTTCGACTTTGTTCTGTCCTGCTATTGGTTGACCTGGTCCACTAAAATTCTGACAACTCATTAACTGTAACTATCTACGAGTGCATAAAGAATGCACAATACACTTATTGTAACCACAAAAACTACAGTCTCTCAATCTTTTCTCAATCGAGCTCAGTGAAACAATCAGGACACCGTTTGCGACAGACTGCGTTTAGGCTGAGACTTTTTATAGATTTCCCCTGTATTTTGTTGCTGTGACTGTGTTTCCACTGGCTTTGTGACTTTTATGATTGGTGAATATTGATTTTATTTTATTTATTTATTTTTATGGTTTTAAAAATGAAGTTCAGACTGTGAACTTTTTATAATTGAACATGAACTTTCTGCAGCTGATGTTATCTTCTTAAGAAGAACAGCGAATATTGCCGTGACTGAAATCTACTTAATACTTGTGTCCTGAACTTTAGGGGTTACACAATACACTAAGCTTGCATTATGATTTATTTCTATCATATTGTCTGTTATATAATGTATCATACACATGATGTATTTCTTGAGAAAAGCAGAATTCTTACAATAGACAATATAGTATGCATATGATATGGTTTACATTTGGGCAACAATTTTGGCTGCAAATTGATGATACATTTATGAATCTTTGGCAGAGACTTTAGATGAATGTAACATGAATTTTGAAATGGAAAAAAATATAAGGTTTTACTTTCAGGCTGTTTTGGGTTGTTAAGCGCTTTTTCACCCTTGTAATCTTACTGCTTTTGTGTTGACTACTGATGAAAATATAGGTTGTGTATTTTGTAAAAGATCGCTTTACCATTTGTGTTACCACTTTGTGTTTGCGAAATCACACTTGATTTGCTTGATTTAGGTTTGTGAATATTGCCTTTAATGTTTTAATTTATACCAAATATCTTTTACGAGGAGTGACTTCCTCCGTTTTCTCGTCCTTTTTACCTCAAATTTCCAAGAATTTTAGGCAATATGAAGGAAGAGCAGGACATACATAGAGCCTGGGCTGCACTCTAGATCTTAACGTGTCAGTTTAGATTAGACTAGATTAGAAAGAAATCTAATGCTTTCTAAAATACGTTAAACACAAGAAAAACACAAGAGCCATTGGGCAGAACTTCAACACCCACCGCTCGTTCCCTCCACACACCTGCCACTCTGCCCGTCTTACCTCACTGTCCTGGGCTACGCGCCCGGGACCGGATTACACCCCACCTCTTATTAATGCCTGACCCATCGCATTCCTGCGCTCGCTGTCTGCATCGCTTCTTATGCAAAAATCTGGCAGCCATGAATAGCCAGATGGACCGATGGGTGTAAAGGTGATTTAATGCAAAGCTTGATTTGTGCAGTCAATGCGGTGACCAGATTAATTTGTGTTGCTCTAAAGGTGTCAGGTGTTGTGCGGCGGATACTGAAGAATTACACTGGCGCATTAATCCTCTTATCACTCTTTCACTGCCCACATCATTTAACGGATTTATGAGGACCACTGATGCAAACTAGTGAATGAATATGTATCAGCCGGAGCTTATGTGTGATCTTCCGTTTGGCTTGATATCTCTCTGTGAAATCCACTTATGATGGTATGATCCAGCAGGAGTGAGATTGATTTTATTCCTATTGATTCACGGATGTGATTCGAACACTGAGTCGAATACAGTACACTACAAAAGGCTGTGCAAGAACCGTGAGATCAACAAAGGTTAGATCATGATAGATCCAGAAGCCTCTTGTGGATCTCGCTGCGTCTGACATTTTTTCCAGTTCAAATTTCTTCATTGTCAAAGTCACAATCTGAGTAATCAGTGACAATTCTCCTCTTTTGGGCAATTGTAAAGTATAAAAACATTAAAGGCACATACAATAACATTGTGTCAACAATTATGCACCATAAAATTCAGAAGATGTTAATTGCAATGGCTCAAGTTTTTTCTACTTTAATGTAGTGTGTAAAAGCAAAGACAGTGAGATTGACATGTGTGATTAATGCGATATTATTGACCGCATTTACGCCTAACACGCATTCCCATATTAAACATGTTGAAAGGAATTCATCTTTGCAGCTTTGTATTGCATGGTTTATGGAAAGTTTCAATGCACTTTTGATTAGTTTTTTTTTTGGACTTTGAACTTTTTTTAAACATTAAATTCTAGCATTAGAGATTTTTTCTCATAATGTGGAAAGGTAAACTAGTAGTTTCGCTGCAAATCTATGCGTGTTTTATTTTCTCAAGTGCCAAGAATTATTTAAAAAAGTATGATTTATATTAACTCGTCTTAGAAAGAAAACAAAACAGCTTGAGCATGTTTAAACTCCTCATGCTTTCTTGAGGATTCGAACCACCTTCCTTGGTGTTGTAAACTCTAGCTCTACAAATTGAGCCACAACAAAGTAATTTAATAATGATTCGGCTCTGAATTAATCTGTATTAGTTTTCTGTGATTCGTATCTAAGTTTGACCTTTACGAAACCAGCTTCGTGTGGAACTGCTCATGGTCAGTTGTGGTTACATCACAGTGGATTGGCAGCGAGAGGTACATGGAACCTTCCTTCCTCTCAAATCTCCTGATCACGTCCCAACCCGCCCTGCCACGCTGAACTGCCTTAAGCTTCTTAGGTCCTAATCTGGGTCCCGGGCTCTGAGAGAAGCACATGTACCGTCCGAGTCAGTGGAGGAGGGGGTAAACGGGCACATGTGACCATGGGAAATCTCCATCTTTGTGGAATATGGCACTGCGGGATTATTTGCCACTGATGCTGCGANCTTAAGCTTCTTAGGTCCTAATCTGGGTCCCGGGCTCTGAGAGAAGCACATGTACCGTCCGAGTCAGTGGAGGAGGGGGTAAACGGGCACATGTGACCATGGGAAATCTCCATCTTTGTGGAATATGGCACTGCGGGATTATTTGCCTTTCCCAATATAGTTTTAAGCCCAGTTTAAAATGCGGCACAGTATATCCCAAGAGCCAATAGAAATTGAAGTAATGCTTATTTAGAAAAAAAAAAAAACTAAATTAAGCTTAACTGATCATGATATCATAGATTTCTCATCGATTTGTCATCTTTTGAAGTCCGACTGGTTTTTAAGCAGCATCGTGGATCTTAATAAAGAGCTCATCTGCAATTTAAATGATGCTGTTGCGTAAGCCCGAGGGAACCGCTTGTGATGTTTTTATTTGCATTCAGTGTTGGTTTAATGGGGAGGAACGCTGGCCACATGGATGGCGGAGCACAGTGTTCCTTTACCTTGGGAGGAAACCCATTCCTCCCAGTTTTGTTCGAAATCTTTGTACAGTAGGTCTGTTTTTGTTCATCTCATCCCGATTGGTTTCGACGTCTCTGGGACGAGATGCTGAGATGCTGCTCTCAATGAATTGAAGATTAAGCCACAGTTTTGTGTATTTTGCTGCTAAACTAAGGAAAACATTGCACATTTAAGGCTTTTCAATTTCCTACTTTGGAGAAAAGCATTCTTGCATTTTTGAATGAGCAGTTCTCCCCAAACCAGAAAATTGCTTATTAATTGTGTATAATATGAAGGGAACATAATGATAATTGTTTTGAATGAATAGTGTTTGTCTAAAGCAGGACGTGCCCATCAAATACCAAACCACAAGCACTTGGCATAATTCATACGTGATTCACACTGATCAGATTTCTGACTCATCCTTTCTCACACAACATACCCACAATGCACTGCACAGGGAGCTGGAACTATTAAATTGGCACTGTCGCTTATTTGAAGGGATTATGAGGTAAAAATAGTGCAGTTGTGAAAATACCGTGACAATATTGAGTTAAGGATTTTAGCTTGGAGCTGATGTATGGAAAATATGTATAATGTAAAATTATGTAATTGAAATTGTAATTCTGATGTTTTTCCCCCCGCAGACTATCTGTGTAGTGCGGAAGACAACGTCTACAACATTGACTTCACGAGGTTCAAGATCAGGGACATGGAAACAGGAACCGTTCTGTTTGAAATCACAAAACCCCCAATCACAGGTGAAAGGTCAATCTGCTGCATGCGCCGGGCGCTTCTAAACTATATGGTTCTACGTTGTATGTTGGTGGGATGTGGTCACCTGACATGCTCGTGACTACAGTCCATGTCTGCTGCAGTGTTGTGTAACAGACAGATTAGATAACATTTGACCCCACAGCGTGTTGACAGATTAAGTCCATGAACAATGTGAAACGTGATGAGCTTCTATTTTGGATGTCTTATTCTATCATGAGGTTATATAGACATTTTCATTTTATGTGTGTCTGTACATATGTACGTGTGTGTGTGTTTGTGTGTGTGTGTGTGTGTGTGTGTGTGTGTGTGTGTGTGTGTGTGTGTGTGTGTGTAATATAATATGTTCTGTAAATAAATAATTTTCATATATTAGATTTTAGTTTAATATGTATGTGATTGAAGCATCATTATTATTAATAAGAGCTTTTTGCCCAGGACATGCATTTATTTCATTGCATCATTGCAATGCAGTGTAAGTTCCTTTGTTTAAAAGTATCTGCTAAATGCAGACATTATAATGTAAGTTTCAGAAAAAAAGCTACCTTAATAATTTATATTGAAGAATTTGGCAATGCAGTACTCAATTTAACTGGAGAAATAAATAAGCTTGTGCTGATACCCATCATCACCAGGTGGCGCTGTCGTCATGTTTGTTTTACATATGTACAGTAGAAAAGGCCGTTCCTAACGTCAACTTTTTGATGGCATGAGACATTAATTTTAGTAAATATTCTAATTGTGTTTTTGTCACAAATGACCAAGTCAACAATATTTTTTAATATGAATTATCATTAAAGTTATAAAACAAATATCTTAAATGGTCTTTTTTTTTTTTTTTTAGATAAAGGAGGGGACAGACGAGACGTGGATCCAAACGCGGGCCGGTTTGTACGATATCAGTTCACGCCAGCGTTTTTACGGCTACGTCAAGTAGGAGCAACGTAAGTATAATGCTACTTTTAAACAAGTGTTCTATGGATGCACCAATATTGTTACCTGTTATCGAGTGTTGACCTCGATACCACATTTTCTAAAGTACCCGTACTCGTTAAAAGTCTACCGATACCAGAAATGTGCGCAATATTAATACAAGTTTGAGAAGTATTTTTGTTTATTAACAAAATTAATTATTTGTTCAGTAATATGTTGCATACAACATGCTTTTCATTTTAAATAAATGTTCTTAATTCCAAAGTAGCAATTTTTTGTTAAATTATATGACTAAAGCAGTTACCTGTAAATTTAAATGATGTTTAATGCGGTTACACTTAGCAGACGGTTTTATCCAAAGCAATGTTTTACTAATAGATATTTAAACATTGCAGAATAAACATTGAGAAATTGAACATTGAAATTTTTTGTTTTCAAAAGTGAACCCGTGACTTTTGTGTTGCAAACTTGCACTATTGATGTAAATTTCTCATCCATAAACATTGTGAACATTTATTGTCCACATTGTCTTTTAGAACTACTGTATGTTCTACACCATTGAGCAATATAATAAAAGCCAACTGATTTAAAACGATCATACTCGTCCTATAAGCTGTGACCAAGTTGTCTGTCTTGTCTATTTTACACTTTAATGATTTCGGTATGTATCAAAAATGTATCACTAAAGTTGGATATGACTTTGCACACTTGTTTTGTTTTTTGTTCTTAGATATTTATTATTCTCTAATACTACAAGATCAAGTAAAACACGCTTGGACACGCTAAACTTTTTGTGACAGCTGATTTTTGTGTTCACACAGCGTTGAGTTCACAGTAGGAGACATCCCCATCAATAACTTCCGGATGATTGAGAGGCATTATTTCCGCGAGCAGCTGCTGAAGAGCTTCGACTTTGAGTTTGGCTTCTGCATCCCTAGCAGCAAGAACACGTGTGAGCACATCTACGAGTTTCCTCCGCTCTCAGAGGATCTCAGTAAGTCTTCTGAAAAAAAAAAACCTTCTCTCCAGTGAAAAATTGAGAATGCAAGGAAGAATATTTTAACTAGAATGGTACCATTGTGTTCAAACCATGGGTACATTTTATTCAAAGTAACTGGTTTTACAGTAAAGTTCTTTCATTTCAAAAGGATATACAAGTTATAATATGAATCTGAGGCTATAATAGGATTATACCTTCACCATAATCTATTAGAAAAATAATATGATTGATTATATTTCATTAAAACCAATTACAAAAATTTATTACATTTTTAATTATTATTTTTTATAATGATTTTAATAATCATTTTAAATATGCATGACATTTACATAATTAGCCTTGTATACGTTTTTGGTTTTTATTACAATTTTAAGTAATTTTTGTATTTTTTTTTTTTTTAAAATAAATATTTATTAATTGAGTGAAGTACAAGAAAAACGCAATCCTCTAATTCTACACAAAATTTGCTAAAATAACACTAAGCACTAAAGACACAGTTATTGTCAAATTTGGATGTGAGGTAGTGAACCGTATCATCTTTAAAATGATATTGACTTGAATGATTAACTAATTTGTTTACATACTGTATGTGTTTAATGTCATACCGTTTTAAAGGCTTTGTGAGAATGACAAGCATCAGAATTGAACAAGATTTCCACTTTGTGCCGTAGCACAAAAACTAATCAAGTTTTCTTTGTTGTCTCAGTACGTGAGATGATCCTCCATCCCTACGAGACACAATCCGACAGCTTCTACTTTGTGGACAACAAGCTGGTCATGCACAACAAAGCAGATTACTCTTACAGCGGAGGCCCTTAGGACACAGTGGGAGGGGACAAAGTGTTTGACTGACAGACCTAAGAACCAATCACATGTCTTTGTCCACCAGTCATGCCCACCTTGAATCCGAGACATGGACGTCCGTCTGCTGTGAGTAGTGATCCAGGGAGTTTTAAAGGTCTTGAGTGACCACCACGGTCCATCTTCATCATCAGCAGGTCTAGGCCATATTTTGTGGCATGCACCCAACGTGAGCGAGTTCAGGACGTTCCCGAGGTTTGTACTGACGAGGCACAGTATGTGAATGGAGCTTAGGTTTCGCTCTTCATCGTGTGTGTGTGTGTGTGTGTGTGTGTGTGTGAGTGAGACGGTGGCAGGGAAATGTTTATGTCTGCAGGGCTCATAGATAAGACCATTCTATATTGTTGATTGTCAAGTATTTCTTTTCCAGTCAGAAAAAAAATCTACGGAACCTCACGTCAGGGTTGTGGCATTTTCATCCTAAATAGAAATGATTTTATGGTGAGACGTACTTGATAGATTTGTGTTGCAGTAGATATATTTTGATACGTGAAACCTGCTTCAGTTGGAGATGTCAATGTGAATAAACGCACTGGAGAAGGTGAAGTACCAGAACTGGAAGGGATCGACGGTGATCTATCCTTGTCTCCGAGTATAGTTGATTACATAGTTTGAAACACAAGCATATTTTTACATGATTCATGTGCAAATGGTGCAAAAAACACACTTGTTTATATGTATAAAAAAATCTGACAGAAAAGAAAATCCTTTATAAGCCTTGACTCTTCTGTTTGGTGTGATGACTCTTGGTTTGGTAAAAAGCTCATCTCCCGACATTCCCTTTCTCACACATTCCAGTGAGATTTGCCGCTCAAGGCCGATGTTAAATTCAACATGTTGCACATGAATGTGTTGTATGTAACATCCTGGTGCACGTGGTGATGGAGGGAATCTAGTACAGACGAGACTCGCAGACGGTCACGGTGAAGAACTTGAACAATGATCCTAGTCAGATATGTAACAACTTTATTTATGATTGTGATTTATTGTAAATGATTTTGAAGTGTGTGAGACTTATGTTTTGGACCAAACTCCAATCTGTAATAAAAGAGATATTAATGTCTCATGATTGTTTGTTTGTTTGTTTTGTTTTGATTTGTTCTCTCTCTCTCTCTCTCTCTCTCTCTCTCTCTCTCTCTCTCTCTCTCTCTCTCTCTCTCTCTCTNTCGTCTTTTTTATAAGAAGCATTTCAAAACATTTTATGTCAGAAATGATGACATTTCTTTATTTCAGAAAATAAACATTTTGTTTATTTTAGAAAAGGCACTTTTTCAAACTACCTACAAGGATGATTTAAAATGCACATTTTATAAACAACTACAAATCAAAGTTTGCCGTAGAATACATATAAAACAATCTATTTTTATAAAACAAATGAAAGAAAACTTAAATATAGGGAGTGCGATCCAAAAAGGGATCGATACAGAACGTACACTAGTCTTTAAAAGACCCCTATACATTAATGCAATTCTTCGTGAACCAGCACAAATAAAGGATGAAAGTTGTTTGTTTCTGATAAATTAAACGGAAAAGACAAGTTTTTTCATGGACAATTTCCATTACATTAGGGCAGCAAGGGCACTGTGGGTAACTTTCACTTGCCTTCAACGGACCCTCAGATCCTCCTTAAATATTTATATATACAATATACAGGAGATTAAATGTGCTTTCTGTAGCTGTCGAAGTGAACATGAGTGATGTGATGGCAATGGATAGGCACAAGCTCTAACACGACGTATTGTTCTCATAGTGGATGGATTAAACCTCTCAGTATTTTCCTGAAAACGTCTGCCATCATCTTCATGGTACTGAATGTGTACCATTGATCCATGAGGGAAAGGTGCCTAAATCGAACAAGGCCATTCCCCATGTGTTGATGCCAAGGTTAATGCACAGGATGCCAATGATGTTGAGAATGAAACCAGCCTTTGCCTTTAAAAAAGAAAAGAAATACAAATAAATCAACAAAAAGCATAATTTGTCCATACATTCTAAAATTTAGCTTCAAAATAAGAGTCACAGATATATTAGAAAAGCCCTTTCGGATTTTGTAAGCAATGCATTGCTTTTACCATGTTTCAATATTAGATGATAAATAGCCATTGCATTCTTGATCTGAAATATATATATATATATGTGTGTGTGTGTGTGTGTGTGTGTATAATATACTGTATATAATATGCAATATATATTATGCCACTAGAAAATTGTAGATTGTAAATGTTTTTTTGGAATATATCGAATTACCATAGATTGAGATAAATAATCATTAATTTTAATACATTCAAACTTTCTCTAATGTTTTATAAGTGTTTTTCTGAAAATGAATTGTCTCAGTAAGTGCGTAAAAATCGATCTTCAATTCAAGACAAATACTAGTTTACCAAATAATAGAATGAACCAAGTCATCGCTCGTTTCCATTGTGCTTCAATGTAATTCAAGGATTTGAAGATCTTATTATCAAGCTAATTTCAACTGTACCATGTCCAAGACTTTGAGGTTTCCGTAGGAGAAGGCAATAGCGTTGGGGGGAGTTGCTACAGGAAGCATGAAAGCCAGTGAAGCGCTAATCGTGCAGGGCAGCATGACATAAAGAGGGTGAAGCCTTATTGACGTGGCCTGCAAACAAAATTAATCCCAATGAGTTTCCAACTGCACAATTTATTCTGCAGTAACATCTCAGAAGAATTGATTGTTCTTACCATAGAGGCAAGAATGGGCAGGAATAAGGTTGTGGTTGCTGTGTTGCTGGAACACTCGGTGAAAGTACCCACCAACAGACAGAGCACCAGGGAGATGGCAAAGGGTGGGATGTTCTGCAGGGGGGCAAGACTATCGCCCAGCCACCTGGAGAGTCCTGAGACCTGCACACCATGATGAGTAGGTTTATGACAAATCTCCATTATACCAGAATGCAATGGCAAGTGTGTCTTTTCTCTTTGACTAAAATTGAACAAAAGCTCAACATTTTGGATAGACAGGGAATTGGCTGGTAATTTGAGATGGCTTGGCACTAAATTAAAGTCTCAGTTCACCTCACTTCCGCTGGCCAGTGCAAATCCACCTCCCAGCAGCAGGATGATATTCCAAGGCATTCGCTCATGTACCACCTTCCAGTTGAGAAGAGCTGGAGGAGCACTGAACTTCTTGTTCTGCCTCTCACCTTCTGTTTAGTGAGTAAGATCTTCCATAAGTTCTGGTGGAGACCTGATTTCAACATAATGTAGGATGACCTTACCTTCCCCCACTTTGTCTTCAGCATCTTCATCACGATCGTCATTCTGTCTGGCTGAACAGCAGCACTCAACCCGAGATGGTATGACAAAAAAGAGCGTTGACATCAAGATGGCCACAGTGCCATCGGTGACAAATCTTTTGAAAGAAAACAACAAAAATCCAACCGTTAATCCTCTCCAAAGCAGAAAACAAGTGAAGCTGAATGCTGGTACTAGTATTAGTGATTAGTAAAGTCAAGTTCAAGTTCCGAGGATTTGTAAGAAGCTTTTCACAGTTTTAACTGTCTCAAAGCGCACAAGTGAAGGTCTTGGTTAAGCAAACTTACTGTCCATCTTTGTTAAATAGCTCACTAGCCCATCCCGGCATGAAGCCTGGCTCTCGTGTGAACCACAGAANTTGTAAGCGTCTTTATCCCCATCATTCTTCACCCCGCAACCGAAGGAATTCCTAAAGCTAAAACAAAAAAAAAACTTCAAATTAATTCATGAAAATGTACAATTGCATAATTATGTAATTAGACTGTACTCACTTGAAACCAAGGTACATGCACTGAAGCCAAATCCAGGAAAGCATCAGCATCAGCACCATGTTAGGAAAGGCGAAAGCAAACCAACTTGCAAAGTTGATCACATCGGGATTTTCTGGAAAAATACTGAAAAAGAGTAAAAATGTTTAGCAAGGCATGTCAAGGAGTATTGTTTGTAGACACTGAGCAAACTTACTCGTCCATTTGGCCCTTGAGAATGAGATTTGGAGTGGTGCCGGTCAAAGTCGCCGTTCCGCCAATACTGGCTGAGTAGCAGACGGAAAGACTCATGCCTTTGTAAAGCCGCAGATACTTTGCCTCGCGTTCAATCCTCTTGCGTTCCAAGGTTGAATTGACACCCAACTCTGGATCGTTGTCTTCTGTCAAGAAGTTAAACAGATTGAAAAGACTTCAATGAAACATCATTGAATTTGGCCGTGTTGATTCCTGATAACTGGATGACATACTGGTGGTCTTTTCTAAAGTGACCTCTTCCAGAGGAATTTTGGTGTTGGAGATCTCCGCCAGCTCAAACGCTTGGTTATCTTGGCCTTCCTTCAGCTCCCTCTCATCTGCTTCTGCTTCTGTAGAACTGAGCTGCTCCAGAACGGCTTGGGAAATGGGAAGCATCATGGCTGTGGTGGCCGTGTTGCTGATCCACATGGAGAGGAACGCTGTGACAATCATGAAGCCCAGCATCAGCCTGTAGAAAACAGCTCTGTTGGGTCGAGGTGCATTAAGAAGTTGTTTGTAATTATGAATTGGCTTGTTCTTACAAGGCAGGCCGCACTCCTACTATAAGGAGAACTCGAAGTGCAATTCTCTTGTGGAGATTCCAGTGTTCAACAGCAATTGCCACCAGCAGACCCCCGATAAACAGCATGTTGCTGTCTTTCAAATACTGCACACAGACCTGAAAGAGAAACACACCAATCCTTGCTCAAGCTTTCTAAACCTTAAGCAAAGTGAGCACCATGTAAATACTATCATTTTCGTCACCAGTAATCCCATAAATAATAGCAATTCTTTTTGGTTTTGGTGGAGAGCAACACTTTAAATTGAACATCATCTACACTGATGAAATGTTTTCATAGTAATAGCATAGTCATTGTCAACTTATGGACTTATAGATAATGTTTTTTTCATTTACTGTAGTTTCTGTTGTACAGCCACTTTATGACACCTTACTTTTAGTACTTGTAAGTTTTTATGTTGAAATGTTATTTATTTGTATCTATGGACTGAGAGTAACGAAATTTCAATTTTCTGTATGTATGTACTGTACGTATGGCAAATTGACAATAAAGCTGACTTTTGACTTTGACTTATACAGCCTAGAATCTACTGACCATCTAGGCCCTACATGGTCAGTGACTAGCAAATTTAAACTTGCAAAGGTGATGGGGTTTTTTTCAGTAGTTCTCATTTTATTCCAAGTTATTCATAAAAGTGTAACATGAATGAACTTTACTATGTGAAAGTCATTACTACATATTTTTAATATGTGAAGTTGATTGTTTTCAAATGAATGCATATTCGTATTTTTAAGCAAAGAAAGAAACATGTCTAACTATCAGTCAACATATCTTTCTGAAAAAACAGATAAAGAATGTGAAAAGCAGATAAAAGTCTGTCTGGTGAGAGGTG
The DNA here is from genome assembly GCA_028128575.1 of Paedocypris carbunculus. Lineage (NCBI taxonomy): Eukaryota > Metazoa > Chordata > Actinopteri > Cypriniformes > Paedocypris > Paedocypris carbunculus. The sequence continues at coordinate 306,995 of SOMO01000049.1, read as the reverse complement.
TGCGGCCGTCATAAAAGCTGCTTTTATAACCCATAAACTTTTTTACTAATTCACTAAAGATAACAGGCAGATCTGATATGCTGATGGTGGTTAAATCTTGTTCGGCATAGGATGAAAAGTCAAAAAAAAAAAA
>SOMO01000049.1:296317-306751 GCA_028128575.1 Paedocypris carbunculus | reverse complement strand
TAGATAGATAGATAGATAGATAGATAGATAGATAGATAGATAGATAGATAGATAGATAGATAGATAGATAGATAGATAGATAGATAGATAGATAGATTCCCTTTCTCAAAGCGATGTAAAGATGGAACAAGCAAATACATACATCAGAGGACTGCATGATGCCCATCATGGGGAAGAGGATGACTGGCAGCAGGGCAGTGACGGCCAGTGGCATGCATTCAGTGCACCAGTACAGAGCCATCAGGATGATCACATACCCACATCGGGCTTCCTACAGGATAACCAGACATATTGTTGTGATGTTACTTACTCAACACTTTACCAGTCGAGTCACTTTGAATAAACCTGGAGTTTAAATGCTAGGTAAAGCATGAGCTTAACACGTCATTTGGTACTACAACATTTAGTAAATGTAAAAATCTCTTGAAGACATGCACAAATATAAAAAGCTTACAACTGACAATCTTTTGACTCTGAGCCCTAAATAATTGCAATGTTTTTGTCATTTGGAAGCTTTTTGTTATTATGGAATCTAAAAATTAAAGCTACAGCAGCACATTATTTGTCTGTATGTCTGTCCATCCGTCCGTCCGTCCATCCATCCAGCCATCCAGCCATCCATCTATCTATCTGTCTATCAATTTCTTATGAAATAGGCCCAGACGAAGACTTTCTTGGCCACATTGCTTGAGTTTCTCTGTTTGTTGCTCCAGATGTCACGCTGACTTGTACAAGCTGTGTCAATACAATCTCCAGAGTTGCTCGAGCAGAAAGTGCATTGCCAGTCATAGTGCTGACTCAGCTACTTTTTTAGTTAAAACATTTTAAGTGATGTTTTACCACAAGAGAGAGGTGATATCTAAACGTGATATCTTTAAACCTTTCGCTGAACTTCAAGTCAAGTGATGTTAAACCAAATCTGGTGACGTTTAAAGAGAAGCACTTACTGGATACGGGAGCATCAGAGGCAATGGCAGGAACAGAATGGGTGTGAGAAAGATGATGAAGTAGTTTCTGTGGTTCCACAGCCATCGCAGAGCATCCATACACGACATCTTGAGACCTCTCACGTCTTCTTGCCCTTGGCTGTAGGAGAACAGCAAACTGCTGATGGAGCAAGAGGATGTGCAATGTGTTTATAGACATCGTCACATGGGGGAAATTAAACATTAACTGTGAAGGGGAGGGGGAAATGCTGGTGTGAAATAAGGAAAAGAAAGGACGGTAGAAAAAAGATGACAAACATGAACTTATTTATCTTCTTAGTTTTTTTTAAAGCCACAAGTGTGTTGCGTCATGGAAGATTTCTGTTAAGGTGTTATTAGACGCATGCATCCCACTGCACATTACGAAAGAAATGATTGTTGCCTCGATAAGACTGTTTGGAAACAGAACTTTGTAAAGATATTTTATTTACAGGGATTAATGAATTAAAATAAGATTTAAATGTTAATTGTTGTAACTAAAAGATGAGTAAGATTTACTATTAAAAAAATATCTAAGTTGTGATTGATTTATTGGTCTGATTAACTTGTGGATTATTTGTTTTATTAAGTTTTTACATATAAAAAAGCGGTCGACTTGTTTTATTTCTTTCCTCAATATGTTTATTCATCAAAAATGTCTATGTTAAGTGAACAAACTATTTTTTCTTTTGATTGAAGAATTGTATCAGCTTCTTCTGTGGTATTTTATACGACTGTTTAGATGACTTGGAAAAAAAACAATTGGTGTGATATTTAAATAAGTAATGCATGTTACAGAGATTCTATCATATTGAACTTCAATGTAGTACTTAAAAAATATTTTTCAGTTAAATGTCATCTACAGAAGTAAAAGCAGAGTTTTTGGCTGAAAACGATTTGCCGTTTTTGTATATTGTAGGTGCTGTTATTGCAAATGTTATACACACACACACAGATCAGCATCAACTGTAATAGTTTAATAATAATCCATGTTTTCTCAATTTAAATACAATTTGATAAAAGACTTTTTTTCTACTCATTAACGTTTTAAAGTGTAAGTGACTAGCACGATTCTCTACAGGGAAATTTCAACAAATATGTACTTGTTCCTTGTGCTGAAATTACGGTATGTCGGTGTTTGGTATATGATATACTATATATATAAAGATGGAGAGAATTGATTGACTGTTTCCCTTTGCAATTCTTTTAGATTGACTTGACTGAAAAGAACTGTATTATTAGTACAGTACTAGGACTGTTGAACCAAACACTATAGACACTCCAAATTGACAAATGAGTCATTTTTATGAATAAGTATACTACAGTAGTTTCATAAATGAGTTTACTGGATAGACAAGGAAAAGTCACGTTTAAAGGAAAAAAGTGCAATGACTAAGTCTGCGTAACAAAGAAAATAAGAAACATCCGATATCAAGCAGAGTCAGTTCCTGTTTACTTCAGTTGATAAGACTCAACAATACATTTGTCATTTCTTAACCTGTTGCTGGTTTACAGACGCTTCTTCCAAATCTGTAAAATATTCTGTAAAATTAGTAACTATATTATATATATATATAGTACGCTATATATTCAATTATATAAATGTTTTTTATTGTACAGCACTAGGTTGCAAATGGTATTTTTTTTACAGTTCACATGACATTTAATAAAATAAGCAAATCCTTATTACACAAGTCATGCATATGAATTATTCGGTGTATTAATGATGAAGCTTTACTGTATCAGTGTGTGATAATCTCAAGATCAGAACAGTGCTTCCAGTTATGATGCATCCACATTAATAATTAATTTATACAGTCAATAAAATCACCATTCTTTGCTATTAAAACACATTTAATATGGAAAAGAAGTAATACTTGAATTGGTTTAAAGTGTTGCGTTGTAATCCAGGCTGAGCGTGGCGGACACATGGAGGCGTCATAAAAGCGTCATGTTGAAGGCCTTGACCAGTGGCATGAAAATATTTTCCTACAGACTTGGCGATTCTCTTTCATCTCTTATGACCGTGACTGAATATGGGGTAAAGGTTCCCGGAGCACTTTTCAAGGCCTTGTTCCCCCTTTACCACTCCATGCTGCCTGTTCCTTGAGATAAAGCTCCTTCTCTGTTACATAATCACACCCACAACCTTTGGATTGAATGTTCTGGACCACTATGAGGACAGATCTCAATAAAAAACAGAAATCCTTGCCCCTAGCTGAATTCAATTTCAATTCAACAATTCTTATAACGGTCCACTGGTTTTGAATCCAATTCGGTTCTTCTAGCAATTTAAATAGCTATCAGTTGTCTTTACATCTAACGTTCCTTTGCCTGCAGTGTTCTCTTTCTTCCTCGTCAGACCCACGAACCGCTCACACTTTACAGGGCTGTAACAACAGTAGCTTTATGGAGCTGCACAGCATTATGGCAGATGAACCATTCTTGTAAGTTTTATTTTAAAGGCTTTTTGAAATAAAGATTCAGTTCGGTCTGTAAAAATGGACCAGTTTTGGCTTATAATTCATTAAAGGTTGTGAAATGCTCCCAAGGTCCCACATTTTCTAAGAACTTTCCATCAATTTGTCGTTTTCATGTACGTAGCTTTATTAGACTTGCAGTCGGTAGAGCTGATGTTACCAAAGCCAAGGTCATGGGTTTGATTTTCAGAGATAAATGATTGATTCAGTTGATGAGCTGTGTACTGTAACTGTAATTCAGTGTGTAACTGTCATGCAAAAAACATGTGTTAAATGTCTGAATAACAAGAAGATTTTATATTGACCACATCGGTGGATGGTGTCCATGGCCTGGTGGTCTTCTCCAGTGTCCTGTAAGCAAACTGTATGAAACGTGTTGTGTAATGTATAATGAATTCACAGAAGATAGTACTTAAGGGATGAACTTCCTTGTTCCTGAATTTTTGCATTTTATCTTGTTTCAATGACCCACTTCTGGATTTTGCCCTCAATAAAAGACAAAGTCCGCTAATTCAACATTCAATCCTCTTTCTTGCACATGGCAATCATGCTTCTTTTCTTCACAACCAGTGTCTGGCAGGACATTGTGTTGCTGGTTTACTGGTAATATTAAGACACCAAACTGATATGAGAGTTATCTTGACACAGAGGAGAGGTTTCCCTGTTCTACAATGACTAATAATGCAATGACTGATTATTCCAAAGTAGTATTAATAGATAAACTTCTAAAAATCCTTAGACATCCACTTTAGCACTGTTAATAACTATCAGTGAAAAATAAACTAAATGTAGCAGCGCCACCGGTTCGGTCACACATAAAAAAAAATATATATATATTATATAATATATATAAAATATATTTTTCTGTGTCCCACAGAATTTGAAAGATTATTCTAGTCTTATTTGATACAGGTTGTGAGCTGTACATCCTTCAGATCTACAGCGACATATTGCTGTATATATCAGCATTTACAGCATATACATTTATATTTATATTATATACAATTACAAAATATGTCATTGAAGAAAATGTTAATATTGGAGGCTCAATTTTCTTTTTAATATTAACTGACGCTGTAACAAGTACCACTAAAATGTAACAGTGTCACGCTGTCTGTATACAACATTTCACACTTTATAAGATACATAAACTATTCTAAAAACCCACTTGGAGAAACCAATATGAAAATAATGTGTACCATTATACTACTGTAAAACTGTAAAATGTGGAAAAACTACTGTTGATGTCAAGTTAACACTTAATGTACAGTTCATGCAATTGTTTCCTACGGCTTTGGAAACATTGTTTCTGTGTTTTTCAGAATTGGAACTCACTTGTAGTTAGCTTGAGAGAAGACAGCCTCTTTTCTGGACGGCTTGCGGAGTGGATCATTTGTTACTTCTGGATCTGTCAATAGAGAAACAAAGTCCCCTCTGAACCTTTAGTGTGGTGTTGATTCTGGGTTTCACAGTGAGGGACAGTGTTGGTTTTTGAATTGCTTTGCAATAGTGCTCCCGCTACCAACCATTTTGTATTTCAGCCGCACACAAAATAGTTTGTAAATAGAAATGACACCAGATATCTCGTTCTCCGTTAGTTTGTTCTTTTTCTCTTTTGTTTATTTTTTTCCCCCTAGCCATTAGAATTCTTACTGGTCATTCAAAAAATACTTGATTTTGAATTTTAATTTTACTTTCAAACTAAAAAGCGAGAAAGTGAAGAAAAATGTGGAAAGAATATAACTGACCCATGTGTAAACTGACACAAAATGAAAGACAGATCAATAGTGACCCTGAATACACAACTCAGAATTTTACACCAACGTCATACGTGCCAGGCTTACTTTAAAGTTTTTTTTAGTGGGGTCATGTTTGATTTTAGGAGCAGATTAGGATTAGTTTATTCACCAGTTTTACATGTCTAAATAACACCATGTAGTCCACAAAAAAGAATATGTTTTCATGTTCATTGATTTAAACTATACAAACAGTGGGGTGGGTGACTTTTGGAACCATCGATCGTCTCCACAGCCGAATCTGTCCAGCATTATGTTCTCACACTGCTGTGAAGGACAGAACTGGCTGAACTATTGACAGATGTGTTGTTGAAAATGAAATCTGTCATTTTATTGTCGTTGATGCTGGCAATTTCTTTTGCTGCTGAGGGTAAGTGCCTATTTGTTTCATTTAAAAAAATAATACTGCTCTGAATTTTTTATTCTTAATATTTACAGTTTTGCACTTGTCACACACTTTGCTCTATGTTGTTCTACATTGAAGTATAGTCTTCCCAACAACTTGCAATCACTGTGATCTACTCACTGAGCGACTGAAAACAGCAGAGATTGGTCCATGTTATTGTTTTTTTTTTTTAAATGGTGTTTTACACAGAATCATGTGTTGGTCGCTGTCAGCCAGGCTTTGATCCTTCAAAGAAATGCCAGTGTGACACCATGTGCAAATACTATGGAAGCTGCTGTGTGGACTTTGACAACACTTGTCGACAGAAAAGTAAGACATTTGAGATTGTTCTGTTTTTACCCTACTGTATACGTACTGTGGTATTTGTATGTAAATTATTTGACTGAAGCTGAAGCTATGTATTTTGACATTGGGAATCTTTACAAAATTTTGGTGGCTTCTGATTTTCAATTTCTGAACTTCCAAATTTTTAAATGATGTATATGAGGTGATTCGGGATTAACTTTTAGAGTGAGCATACATTTTAAATGACATTTACTACTTAAATTTAAATGCACAAAAAACATTAATGATATTGTATACATGTATGCAATAGACATCTGAACACCCATATTCAACCGCACTGAGTTTATTCAACTAAAGTGAAACAAACACACACACACACACACACACACACACACACACCTACTCTCTCTCTCTCTCACACACACACACACACACACACACACACACACACACACAGAGAGATTGCGTTCAAGAACACATCTGGGATTCAAACACGTGACCTTCTAACCATTAGGCCACAATATCCAAGGAGACATTAACGCTCAAAAAGCTTTACAGCTGGGCAACTTACAATTTTAAGGTGAACGGCATTTTTTAATAATGTAACATAATAATGTGTAAATAAAGATAAGTAAATTATGTGTGAAAAGCGCAGGGCCTGTACAAACCATGACAAGTGCTGACTGTCAGAGCGGCGGGATGGCGGACCCACATGCACAGCACGACAGACGATCAAATCGAGTCCCAAAAGGCTTTATTCAAAGGCAAGGTCAGACAGGCGGAAGTCGGCAGCGGCAAACGGGAGTGCAGGGGCAAAGGCAGAGACACAATCCACAAAGCTAGCGAGGGTCAGAAACAGCGAGGTCCAAAACGAGAATGAATCCGTGAGACAATAGGCGTAAACGAGAGACGAGCAGAATCCAAAAAACCATGAAAACGTGACGAGAAATAAACGCTGGATGACTGGTATGAAACACAGACGATCTGGCAACAAGACAATGAACCGAAGCTACTTAAATACAAACACTAAGTGATAACAAACGTGAAACAGCTGAGCGAAGCCGATACGCAACACAGACCGGAACCAAAACAAAACCCACGTGACATGAAACTCTGAATCCATGACGACACTTCAAAATAAGAGTCCAAGCCACCCTAAGTGTGTGAGTTCGTGACACTGACTCACTAAAATGGATTTGTCTTCCACGAAGAGTCATGAAATGTTGTTTCGTCTGCATGTTTTTCAGCTTACTTATGATGTAATAAACTGACCATAAATTATTTACCATCAAATAGGAAGCAAGCCCAATTCTATACTTATATCAAGTGTATTTGAATAACAAAAAAGAGCAACTGTAAGTTCAAGCTTACTGTATCACTAAATAAAGCGATACAAAACAAATAATGATTACTGATAGTACGTAGACGGAGGACAAAGTGAATGGAGTATGACTGACACCATAAGTTTGACACCTGCGATCTATCTTGGGCAGAGGTGTAACGAGTACCTGAAAACCATACTTGAGTACAATTATGAACAAACTACTGTTAGTATTACTCCATTATAATTCATCAACTCCAAGAAGACTTGAGTAAAAGTCATAAATTCTCCAATTTTAAACTAATTGTTTCTAATCAAATATAAAAAGAACATTGAGCATTTAACTCATGCCGAATTTAAGATCAAAAACCACCAAGAAATGTGAAAAACAATAAACTATTTATGACTATTTACCNTTTTTTTTGCAAAGTTAGTTAAGTAAATGTAAGCCTAATTTTAGTTAACAAAGTCAATTTACTCAAGTCTTTTACATATGACATATATATTTTATATATGACAGGAAAGGGATTGCTCCCACACAGCAAAATATGGCAAAAGGCGGCAAAAATGCATATATATACAGTACATATACAGTTCTTTTCCATAAACACTATAAGTGATTTCTGTACTGTCATGATCTCTTCTACAGTTGCACGTGGAGACACATTTGAGGATCCAGATGCAATCCCAGCTGAAGAGTTGAATGTGACGAGTAGCACTCCTCAGCCCTTCAACACCACCACCACCACCACCACCACTGAACCCGCTCCCACTGTTCCCTCCGATCCTGATGCCATTCCTTGCAGCGGACGCACCTTTGATGCCTTCATGCAGTTAAAGAATGGCTCGATCTATGCCTTCAGAGGTGAGGGTAAAGGTCAACTTAACACTTTTTGTATTTTTCTCTTTTTGTTCAAAATTAAACTTTATGTATTTTTCAGGGGAATATTTCTTTGAGTTGGATGACCGATCTGTCATGCCAGGTTACCCCAAACTCATCAAGGACGTGTGGGGCATTTCTGGGCCTATTGATGCTGCATTTACTCGCATCAACTGCCAGGGAAAGTCATATTTATTTAAGGTCTGTTTATGCTATTTTTAAAGGCCTGTTAATACTTCTAGCATTAGACCATGCTTTTTCTTGTCTTAATCACAGGGCAACAAGTACTGGCGTTTTGACGGAGATGTTTTGGACGAAGATTACCCAAGAGATATTTCTGTAGGGTTTGAGAAGATCCCGGATGACATTGATGCCGCATTTGCTGTACCAGCTCCAAGTCATCATGGAAGCGAAAGAGTTTATTTCTTTAAAGGTATGTGCCTAAAATGATCTTCAAAATGAAGCAACTCAAATATGCTTTAATATAGAACATTTTCCTTCTACTCTTCTAGGTGATCAGTACTACCAGTATGAATTCAAACACCAGCCTTCCCACGAGGAATGTGACAGTATATCCAAGTCTTCACCTTCTGTTGCTTTCACGCGATACGCAACTCTTTACTGTAATCTGGATAACTTATTCTCCATGCTCTTTCAAGGAGGTATGTGTTTGTGCTGGGAGTAAGATTTAAGTCAAAAGATAGATTTAAACTTCTGATTCCAAACCCTGCACTCTTATAGTTGACGGGCATCACAAAGGGCCACGTTTCATTTCCCGAGACTGGATTGGCATCAAACCTCCAGTAGATGCTGCCATGGTGGGCCGGCTGTACCTCAGCCCCAGACCACCAGCAACCAACTCCAGCAGAAGCAGAACGCACCGCCGTAGAAAACCTGCACGGGTCAGCCGCTCTTTATTCTGGGAAGATTTCGGTTTGGACTATGAAGAAAGGTTTGGAGACGCTAATGACAAAGTGCTTGTTGACATTTTAATTGGTTGTGAAAAAAATGTGTCAATTGTGCATCTGTTGTTTCTATAGAAATTATGGTGCTGAAAAGCGTAGAAAAAACAGGAGAAAGGGCCATGGAAGACGCCCCTCTTTCTTAGACATCAGCTATGAACCAGAGGAATACGTTGATGTGGAGGTCGTCCAGGAGAAGACGATGCCTGTGCAGAACGTCTACTTCTTTAAGAAAAGTACATCTTCACAATGTACACATCACAATAGTCTTAAATCAACCAAAACGTAACCTACATGTTTCATAGTAAACACACATATAATTGCTTTTTAATAACAAAATTGAAATATCCAAATGTTAATGAGTTGTTATTGCTGAAAATGTTTTCTTTGTTTTGTTTGAAGATAAGTACTACAGAGTGGACCTGCAGACCAAACGGATTGACTACGTAAACCCTCCTTACCCGAGATCCGTTAGCAAATACTGGCTGGGATGTAAAGAGATTGAGTTATCAGAGAAACGCTAATAATATGCGATACGGAAACTCATTGTATTGTGGACTTAAACAGCAAGTCCTGCACCACTGAAGATTTTAAAATAGCATAATGTATAATTGACTTCCGATATGAATGAAAATAGCATCAATCAACTTGAAAGAAAAACTGATTTTCCCATTAATCTGTGTACTTTATTTTCAATTGTGTTAAGTAACGTTCATTATAATGGTAGTTTGCTCTTATTGTTTGAAGTGAAGCAGTTCGTTTTCATCACTACATCCTTTTAATAATTAAGACCAGTTTAATTATAGTATGAGTTATGCGTAATTGAGATGTGACTTTGTTTGTCATTTGTTCTATGATTGTCCTAATTTGGTGTAGCATTGCTTTATGTAGTTGTAATTCAAGTATTGAAACTCAGACACATGATGTTGAAATGTGTGAGCTACTCTATTATATATCAGACTGTTATTCTGATACGTATCTGTCCTCTGTGTCTTGTAATCGTCACGCTTTGATAAACAGCAAGGTAAGAAACCGCTGAGCACTGTAATAATAAAGCAAAATTTATATGACGAAAGTTAACAATAGTTCACTGAAGACTTTATCACTCTATTTTCAGATTTTGCAGATTATCTATTGATTTAAACTTTTAGTTAATATAAAAAGGAAGGTAAGACAAAAGTGTAAAGGATTATTAATTGTCAGAAATACTGTGCATCATTCAAATTGTCAATATTAGCATCGTGTTCATGGTGTTTTAAACATTCATTTGAACACAAAACCCGCTTTTATTGTCTGTTATTTTTAGACTTAGAACATACGTATTATAAATAGTCAACAA
>SOMO01000049.1:239483-251158 GCA_028128575.1 Paedocypris carbunculus | reverse complement strand
GTGGGAAGGAAATGAAGTGTTTAAAAAACCTAATATTGCAAGATATGGTCTTACTTTAAATTAAATTAATACATTTAAATGTAAATTTTTAAAGATATAACCAACATTCAAACTCACACTAATCCAGGTACGGCTTTTACTGTACGTAAAATGTTCCGAATCCCGAGTAAATGAAGTTCATGCCACTCAAACCTGATTTTGGACTGCACTCCTCCTTCTGGGTCGGAGAATTCAGAGTCTGAGCTTCCTTTTATCCAGAGCTGCTGACTCGGTTTTGATGTGGCACTGGAAATCTGTTGGTTGTGTGTAAACCGGCTCTGATCTACCCGGTCTGAAAGACCCTTTGGTGGTCCCGAAACATCGTCTTGCCTCCTCTCGTCCACCACTTCCTTGTCCTCTGCTCCTGCTTTCTTCCCTTTCCCACGGGATTTGCGCTTCTTGTTTTGCTGAGACTACAGTAAAAATAGTAAAGAAAAGATTAAGGAATTGATATAATCTGTGGAGAGTGGGTGATGTGAGCACTCACTAGAGCAGTTTTTTTCTGAGCAGTGGATTCGAAAGAGGCTTCGATTTTGACTGAGGAAACAGTCTCGTACTGAGGAAGAGGAGCTGGGTACAAAACCTTTGGCATCTCCACACTAATTCCTGGCAGCCCATAGAACATATATCTCTGCCAAAAAAACAAAACCAATATCATATATAAAACAGCCTTCTACACTAATTAAAAAATACCACAAAGGTAGTATTACTAAGTTACACATGCATACACAGGAAAATAGGTTGAGTAAAAAAAAATGCTTGAAAAATAAATTGTGAGAATTTATTTTCAGACCAAAATGCAAGTTGAAAGTTTTTTTTTTTTTTAGATAAAATGTGAATGAAATTACTCTTGGTGGAGTTCATTATTTCTCATAGTTTACTCTTAATTGATGATAAACAACTCGGGGAGCAAAAGAAAAAAAAAGGTTTCTTGCAACTATAAACGGAGTAAAACAGCAGGAAGTATATAAAAAAGATTAAACACAGTAAAAGGCCCACAGAGTAAAATATTTACACTAGATTGAGTATAATTTACTCCAGAAAATGACTATTACATGAGAAACTTTTACTCTTTTCAGAATATGAACAAATGTCTGACAAACCTGTTTTCAAAGTTTGAAAAGATCTTTCAATGGAGAAAATTTTACTCATAAAGCCCTGCAGTAATTTCTAGAAACAACCGACATTCTAATAACAGATAAAAAAAATATACTGACATCGGTCTTGAAGCATTAAATCAAAATAAACCTTTGGGATGTCAAGTTTACTTTTCATTTTTTTAATTGATTGCCATTTAAAGGCTATAAAAAATGCTGGAGGTATGTCGCATTTTATTCCAGCAGAATACATTAAACCTCAGACACTGTTGACAACCATTTTAGACTCGAGGTGTTCCTTGCTTTCTAGCGTTAGTGGTTTGATGTCCACTAAAGAAAGCAATGTGAGTCGCTTCAATCAAAAGCATTTGAAAGATGGCAGAATATACAGTTACCTTCAGCACTGCCAGTAACGTGCCCAGATCCTCGCTCAGAACAGGTTTCCATTTCCGGCTGTTGAAGTACCACAACATTCCCTTCAGCGCGCTCTGCAATACCTAAAACACCACATACAAATAAATCAATTGTGTGAACTATTGTAAAGCTGCTGTGGCGTGAGCAAAAATGTGAAGCACTGACTGCGCAGAAGACCACGTCCTCGACATCTGATTGTTTGGGGGACTGAAGTGTTTGAAGAAGGATCCCGTAGCAAATACCTTTGTATGGCTCCTCTAAATATGGCTGAGCATGAACACTAGAACAGAAATCAGTTGACATTTTACCTCGTGTGAATTGTTCGCTGTGTCATGTTTGATTCTGTATGAAATACGTTTCTAATAGTTTGAAACATAAAACGCTACTAGCTATTTTATCCCGTTGCACAAATGTATTACTGAACGCCTCAATTTGCTCAGGGTGTTGGTAATTCAACAGTAAACTAAATAAAAAAAATTCTAAATGAAAGCATGAATTAATTTTTTTTTTTTTAAATGTTGTTTTACCAATAAACGAAAAGAAAAAATGATGTTGCAAAAGAATTGATTCAAATAATTAATAATAAGCATGTGGTCAGTACAATCTCAGAAATTGTCAGACTTTAATAGGTAAAAACTAAAACCATACATAACAGATAATTGTGTAAACGTATGCAATAGAAATTAGTATATTTATAAACGGAAATAAAAACCTAAATAAAGACAGACAGACAGTTAGAGGCTTGAGACAAACAGTTAAGGATTAAACAGATTTATTGCTTTTCTTTATTTATGCAAAAACTTTTATGTACAGCATATAAAATGGAAAAAATATTGTCAAAATTAACCTAAAACCAAAGAGATAAACCAACATGGACATCGATATTTTTAGAGACACTAGACAAAAAATTGCACTGTGGACACTGTTCGAACACTGCGGAATTAAAAAAAAAAAAAAAAAGAAACGGGCGTGGCTCACCTCAGACAAAGATTAGCAATACAATGCACAGCCAACCGCCGCAGCTCTATGTCAGACTGACTGGGGTCACTGTAGTTCACCAGGAAGCCATTCGGCCCAAGAAGATCAGGAAGATACTAGAAAAGTATCAGACATACAATTACACAACAAAATCCCCTGGAGAGGAATAGATCCAGTGCGTCTCCTACCCGCTGGCATCTGAACCCATTGGCATAGACAAGTGATGAGAGAGCGAGCAGAACTTCGGGATGAGTCCATGTGCTGCAGCTCTGTAAGGCTCGAGTGCAGTATGAGACCAACACATCCAAAGTATGTTCATCAACTATTACCTGTAATAATGAGTTATTCATTAGAAACTAGTCTAGATTAGATCATTTCAGGCATTGAGTAAATATATGTATGTGACAAATAAAAATTTGAATTAAAAAAAAAAAAAAATACCTGGAGCTGGTTGAGAAGTTGGTGGATCAGCTGGCACATTTTGGTGATGAGATGCTCCTGACTGTGGGGAACCAGACGGCTCGCATGAACAAGCAGCTGACAAACAACCTGCGGAACAATGAACAAACAAACTGCGGTCTCATTTACAGGGTTTACGGTAAATCCTAGGAATACGGGAATTACACATGTTTCAAAACTAATGATTCCAAAAGATCAGATCACTCTCAGTAGAGTCTCTCTTCTCTTAATACTGCTGTCAGTATCATAACATTTTAATGTGTGGTTTCTGTGTTACTGTTCAACAAACTACATTTTGTGAATCTTTGTCACATAATCAGAAATCTTGTGGACTTTATGGAAATTATGCTGGTGGCAAAACATCAGACCATGTCAGAATAATGCTAGACAGTCTCTGCTTTTAAAATAGCCTAAATTTATTCTGTTGTGTACAGTTTGTGTAACTGTACACATGGACACGCACTGTACGTTCTTGTGCATTGTAATAAGAATTAAAAAAGCGACATTTGAGTGGATTTAAAAAAAGACCAGGTCAGAAATAAAGTAGTCTGTTCTCTTAATGTATATAGTTTCACATTCACAGAAATATACATTCTGACGTCCAGTTTTTGAGTTATTGAACAAAAAAACTGTATAACGTGTGTTGGTCCCCTTCTCAGAGATTATTAGAATAGATTGTTTTGGTGGCAAGTATTTTGTACACAACAATATACAATAAACCGCGTGTAATTTCTTTTACCTCCGGATGTGTGTTGTCTGCACCATCGTTGCTGTAGTTTTCTGAGATGAGCTGGTCGAAAAGCAGGTTGAGTTCTGTTTTCAGACTCACGCTGTCAGATGTTCTCAGCGATCTGAGTTTTTTGTAATAGTGACTAATCCGATTCTGCGCCTGCGCTGGGCCGTCGATTTCGTGCTGTGGTGTTAAAGAGCTGCAGCTAAAAAGTCCGGACGAAGTTGTCTTACATCCTTGCGGGCTAAAGTTGGAAGAACAGCTAAAGTTAGAGTCGGAAAACGCTACCTTGTCCGCCATCTTTGGCGGAGAAAAGTAGTAGGGTCCACATTGTGGGTTTGCCGGAAGAAACTCGTTTCAAATTAAAAGTCACGCAACGTTGTCCGTCAAATTAAAAAAGAGAAAATAAACACATAAATGTATTTACCTGGCGTGGATTTCCTACCCTATGTTTGTACTTGGTTGGAAAATGTTTAAATAGGCAGAATTATGTAGAACAGATGGCAGAACAGATGTAGCATTTCATCTCGTCCTTTTGAATGGTTGTCTCTTAGGATCTTGGTCAACTGCAAAACAACCTGTAACCATAGCAACAAAAATAGAGGCAGGGTTTGGCAGTGGCTGGTGATTGGCTGACCACTTCTGATGATTTGTAAACAATCAACAGAATGCAACTTTCCACAGAGCTTATGAACTGCATTTTATAGCTTGTTTACTTTTAGCAAATTTACTTTTAGTAAAACTGATAAGAAATAATGTGACATGACAGGGCCAACTAAATTCAAATTTATTTTTAAAATTAAGTTAAAGTTGAACAATTGTTTATTCATTTTGCAAACCCATTTCACAGCGTCACAAAGAGCCAATTAATTTTCCAATTTCATTGTGTTTGTCTAATTGGAAGTTTATGTTCTTACTTCCAGAACATTATTCACAATTTTAACTTGTTTAATTTTTGAGACATCTTATCTCCTATTTTCTCCTATCTTCTTATATTAAATATTACTTAAATATCACAGGCAGCTCCAGTTACTCTCTGTGCCTGAAGGTGGGATACCCACTGAAATGGCAGCGTATTCTAGAGGTATCAGTTTTTAAAAAAACCGTCTGCCACATATAAACATTCTCCACCACATCTATGGACTACAATTCTTCTGAATGCATGTCTTTTGGATTTTTTTTGGATCCATTATGCATTAGGCAAGATTGCCTAAATAAATGAGGAAAAATATGATTCACCACAAGAGATTTCATTCATTTTTATAATTTATAGGCAGCGGTCATAGCATTTTGTACAACTTCAGTGCAAAACAAATTTGGACTTGGAAAAAAAACCCCAACAAAACCTTCCGTTGCTTCATCACGTGCAACTGCAGAAAGCAAAATAGTTACTAGACAGCAACATATACAAGATAAATAAAATACACGGCTCATGCATTAATGCACAGCCTCTACAGCAAAACGCACAAGTACTGTATGTTGGTGGGAGAACGTAACGTGTGTGTAGAGCTCAAGCCATCAGTGTGTCACAGTCCAGGTTTCAAGAGAACGACTTCTTCTCAGCCCGACTTGAAGAGCAGAATAGCCACTTGACCCAAGTAGAAGTAGATGAAATGCTTTGTTTCATGCGTCACGTAACTGCCAAAGTTCCGTCCTACGATGCAGTGCCACGTGGGGTTATACTTCTTGTCGAACTCCTGTTAGAAGCAGAAACAGATAAAAAATAAGCTATAACATTTTCAACAACTGTTGATGATTTTAAAATAAAACAGGAGTTTGAATGCAACACTGTTCTTAATAAATAAACAGAGCAGTACAGTTTAAATTTTTATAGTTTTTATAGTAAAAAGTTTACATTTTATAGTTTAAAGTACACCTAAATTATCTTTATTATTGTATGCTAAAGTTACAGGGTGTGCAGAATTATTAGGCAACCATATTTGAGGTTTGCCACTATGACATGTGTTCTGATATCGACTGTGCCGGTTGTCATAATGAGGCAGAAACATCTAAAGATAGAAACGGAAGCTTTATGATAGTATATGTATTTAATGAATACGCATGAATCTGCTTGCACTTCTATCAACGTTTGTGTCCCAATTTTGTTTCTTAATACAATTTTTGGGCACTACAGACATTTTGGATGTGGAATCTAAATTAATAAAAAATATTTTTAGATTTAAGAATCTAAATTAAATAAGAACAAACAAACAAGAATCCACACTACTTCTAGAGTTTTTATACTATGATGTCATATCACAAAACATTGTTCCAGCACAAGTCACTTTAACATCTAAACGTATGACCATCAAAATATAGTGATGCGTTTCGGTTGGAGAGTCAGAGTTTGAATGGAAAACCTTTTTGATATAAGCAGCAATGTCCTTCTCTATGTTGTACTTCTCCATGGCCTGTGTAGCACAGTCCACGGCGTCCTGCTGCATGTCGTCCGACATGTCCACGTTCTTGATCACGGCCTTCCGGTCAGTCATGACGGCTGTTCACAACGAAAAAAAAGACTACTTGACATCCTTCACATTTCACTTCAGAGATACTCAAAGACTAGTGGAGTGCCTCAGCGCGCAGAACGTTTTACTGTAAGGGCTGCAAGTTGGAGGTTTGAGGAAGAAACAGTGTGAACACTGATATCAATGTGGGAATCAATGTGACAGGATACCATCACCACAACAACAACACAATTTATTATACTTTAAAATAGCTAATAATTGCATATTTAAATATGAGTATAAAGAAACGCTATTTAGGGATGTAAAATATGCCTTTTTGCAGCTGAGATACAGGCAAGTTTAAATTCCTAAAATGTTTTGATTTTACCGGTTTATGTTGTCATCAATGGCAGTTTTTTCCGAGTTAAAACACACAAGTTGTAAAATCACATTTACAAGATTCTTTTTGATGTGTTTCAGGTATAGATAAAAAAAAATGTGAAATCCTTTATGGACACAAACATATCAGAAGTATTATGTAGAATATGATTGGTATAAAGGAGTATAATAAATCCAATGATATAACCAAATGTCACTGTGGCAGGTTGAACTTCCTCAGCTCGTAAAGGAAATACAATCGCCGCTGGGCCTTTTGAGCAACAAAGTCTATACGCATATCACATTACAGGTCCAGAGAGAGACAGTGCTGCCCAGGAACCGGAATGACTCCACTGCTTCCACAATGTTCATAATTGTGGGGAGGTTTCTTCTGAAGTCCACAATCATCAACTGACCTGAGCTTGTTAAGCTCCAGGTTGTTGTGACAGCATCAACCCACTTCCTGCATGCAGACTCATTGTCATCCTGGAAGATGTTGTGACTGTATAGTCATCCACAAAATCTTCTGATAAAAAGCCACAAGAAGTCTGTAAAGGTCAGTTATTGATGTGACATGAAAAAAGTAGCGTGAACATGAGATGTGATTTTCGCATTTGTGGGACAAATTTAAGAATTTATCCATCCATCTATTCATCCATCCATCCAATATCCCTGGGTTTTGTGACCTTCTAGATATGTCGGGGTGAANCTGTTTTTAGGCTTTTTGTTATTATATGTAAAAAGAGGGGAAAAGGCGGAGTCAGACTACACTCAATTCCTTGTTGTCATTTGCAACTTGGCCATTAAGATTTCTGATATAATTTCCCCCAGCCTCAGCAGTGGCTGTCTTGGTCCTAGGTCCCACAGACCTGTTTGCTGTATGTGCACATTGTTAGCGGACAAGTGATGTCTTTTAGATAGTATTTTAAAAGACTTCATGACTACATATGCTAGAGCAATGGCCTGTAGATATTTTATTTATATACAATTTAGGTGATCTACAGCACCAGTATCAGCTAACATTGCACTTTTGTTTCTACCTAAATCTGGATTGCGCACTTGAAATTTCAGGCCACCTCATTCAGTTCCAGCGTGAAGCCTCTCAGGCTTGTCTGACCCGGGAGAGCGAACGAGATGAGGAGTGAGGAGGACAGATGAAGGGCTGCAGAAACCAGACCTCAGGAAACTGAAGCAACAATACTGGTCTACAGTATTTGAATTGCAATCCATTCCTTGTGACGAGTTTAAAAACAAACAAGCCAAATATTATACAAATCAGCCACTCTAAAAAGCTCAAAGACACTCTTTATCAGACCATAGGATTATTGTAGTTTCTTATTTTAATTTGTATTCCAGCTCCAAAGTTTTGTTGTTGTAAGAATATTGTCCAATTCTTTGGTTTTGATGTGATCAGAGGACGATCTGTGTTGCTTGAGATCCAGGGAAAGTCACCACAATGGTTGGTGTTGGTCCACTGTGGTCTCTGAAGTCCAAATGCTTAACAGGTAGTTTTGGAGCTTAAAGCAGGTTCCACCAAATATAACTAGTGACAGAAATTTAACCAACTTTAAATACAGGAGCAGTGGGCAGCTTTGAGCTGTGATGGTTGGGGTGCAAGAGAAAGCAATGTCTGGTGTATGGACTATGGAAAGCCAGCAAACTAAATACACCCAATAGAATAGCAGTGGGATGTTGTGAAGATGAAGATGCGATATTCCAGACCTAACAACGCAGAATGAAATGGAAACTTTAGACTACACTCGTACAGGCGCAAATGGCATTGATTTCAAACTCCAGCGCAAGTCTATTTAAGTCACACGAGGGCTCGTCGTTTTGCGGAACCAATATTCATCAAAACATAATTAATAATTCACACAGCACTGCAAAGTGTCTGACTTTGCTAAGGTCGTGGACAGACTGATTGAGCCGCGGAAAAGGCGACAAATCCTCAACACACAGAAGGATATTTGCACCTAGTTGACAATTTTTTAAACGAGACGGTTTTGGGTCGTAACTTTCTGACGGCGGACAGAAAAAGCCCGTGGCTGGACATCGTCTCCAGACGAGCGGCGAAACCACGCGATCGGTGGAATTACGTAATATTTCCACCAGGGCCGAACATTTGAAACTTAATTTCACACCACCGCCCAGATTTTTCTCCCACAAAGCATCTTTTTCCCGGGCTGCTGCGCATCAGTCACCGAAGATGCGGATTCACGTGACTGGTGTTGATTTTCTTTTCACCATGCACATGATGTTTCGGTTCAAAACGGAGGTGAACTATTAGTGCATTTAACGAGCTTTCCGACACATGCAAAGTACTGAAATCTACGTTGCTCACCGTCTTCAGTTGCTTTCAAACTGGGATCTTGTCTAGCTCTGGCTTTTCCTGAGCTGGTCTTTCCACGTTTGACTTCTTCTTTACACTCTTTCACACGTAACTCTATCCATGCGGCTGGAACTCACGTCGAAGTTCGCGTCACGCCGGCCCCGCCCACCGCAGTGCACCGGTCACCGGATTGGCTGGTTCTCAGCCTCCCAATCGTGCCATGAGGGTTTTCCGACGGCTTCACATTGCCCGCATTTTATTTCATCCCACAATGCACCGGGAAATGACTGGACCCGCCTGGTAGTGGTGGGCAACACTGCCAAGTGCAAACTTTGGTATACATCCGGTGATTTATCCGATAACACAACGACCAGTGTCGTCGATACCGATGCTTCTTGCAATAAAACACAACGGCATTTTTATGATTTGCATGGCTTTGTGCGAAATTGTTTTTGATTACATAAAACCCAAGGAATACCGGAATGCTTGTCTGTTGATTTTCAGAAAATCTTGTTAAGTCTTGTTAATCTGAAGTGTCATTAATATGAAATCATCTTTAAATAAAAACGGTCTATCCCCGTATAATTAATCACTGTAGCGTAACTTTCCCCAACATAATTGTTGTGGCGCAACTATTTAAATATAATTTGAGGAAGGTGAAGCTGATGATCTACCTGGATATTAAAGATCCGCATATACCTAGTAAAAACATTTACAGGCCCAATTAGATAAATATTTGAAAACAGTTCAATCTCAAATCAAATCACTTTCATTGTGAGCTGAACAACGTGTGAGCTGTGGTGAGTGAAAAGCTAGTGCAAGCTCAAGAGAGGACAGTGCAGACATAAAACAGAGCAAAATCTGAACACTATACTGTACGTAATAAAGTCAATTACTTTATATCAAGTCTTGGTCAATGAGCGCTGCCTCTGAGAAACTGAAGGTTGTATTCGTTTTCTTTAGAATGATTCATGTGCTTAAATAATTGGTAGCGTGACCACTGTATTTCACCACATTTTTTTTACCTATGGTACAGGTTGCCGCCGTTCTATTTTTATACTGCTAATATAATCCCACCAAGCTCTTCATTCTTGCCTCCACCCTTAATCAGCGTGACTTCTTTCTCGGCTCATCCTGGTTGGTTGGTTGGTAGTTGAGTCACGTGAGGGCGTGTGGGGGTCTTGGTGTACGTGTAAAGTGAGTGAGCTTGCCAAAATGGTCACTAGGGACCATATATTGTCGTCTGCATTTAACCCGTCCCGTTAAGTCACATACAGTAAAGTGACACACAAAACCGGAGCAGTGGGCAGCCCAAGCCGTTGACCACAACTACCCAAGGTAGAGGTCGTATTCGCTTATCGCACAGAGGCTCCCACTTATTTTCACAAGGACATTAGTTGTCTTTTGAAAAAAAAAAAAAAAAAAAAAAAAAAAAAAAAAAAAAAAAAAAAAACCCGCAGGACCTATATTTTTGTCGGGGCATAAATCAATATCAATACTTGCGTTGGTGTAAATAGGATCACTCTCAGACTACCCGTCTGCCCGAAATCCTGGACACTGCCCCACATCCTTGAGGCTGATTCTTTTCCATCTTTATCCCAACGTCCACATCAACTTAAAAAGGATGCTTAATTCAAAATTTAGAAAATGTTTGATACTAGGAACATTTAAATCACAAATGTTTAATGCAGTTTCACAATAGCAATGTTATATTCTGGTGTTGCCTTTGAATGGCATTCAATCTCATGTGCTATCACTGTGTCATTTAATATTTGATTCTCGTTAATTGCATTATTAACACTGTTAATTGATGTCTGACTGACTAGACACGTCTATACATGATAACAGGCTGCATCATTCAAAATGTTTTATATCCAGACATACCGTTCAAACCATTAAAGTGTCTTTAGGGAAGTCTAGTGCCCAAATATGGATGGAAATTAGTACAAAATAAAAACAAACATGTTTGAACACTCAAATCTTTATTTGACGAATAGTTGAAATGAAAAACATCATGCTACATAAAAAAATTATTATTAAACTAGTCATGATTGTGAAAATTACACCAACACCACACCAAATGGCAGAAAAATCTATTTGTAACATGTTTGTTAAACCACGGATGACTAAAACGTACCCCTCTAAATGTGCCTAAAAGCCCACCCTCCCCCATCGACAGCCCCTCTATTTACCATACTCCTCGGGCCGATTCCATCCACAGTATCGGATCCAGCCTCCTGGTCCCTTCCTCTGTTGCGTTATACAATCAATTAGATTAGATTGACTTTTGATCCCACGTTGGGAAAATTCCAGATTTCCAAAAGCTCATGTCATGAAAACAAGAAACTGGATCCCTTGACCGCATCACTGGGCTTCCACAGAAAGTTTTAAATATTAAAAAGAAAAAAAAAGAAAAAAAGAAGCAAAATCAGATTTGTATCGAGGCCAATTAGGACTTCAAGTATCCTTTTCTGCGCTTAACTCCTTTAACTGTGGTTTGGTGGAGGGATGTGAGGCTGGGGTTGGGATCCTCTCCGGTTCCCACTCCCGGTAAATTGATCCCGCTCCATGTATGTATCCATCCTTATCCTAATCCTAATTCTGCTCCTGATCCTGAACTGATCCAATGATCCGGCTCCAAGGATCGGGATTTAGTCCCTCCTCCATTCCAAACCTTTAAATACCAGCAAAATCAAAAAGAGGGAGGTAACAAGTTAGAATCAGAGCTAAATGCAAAGCTTCTATCATTTTTATCTATTTTTACTTCTATCTGCTACAAATTGAGTTAAGGAGCAGTGTTTTAT
>SOMO01000049.1:197158-224923 GCA_028128575.1 Paedocypris carbunculus | reverse complement strand
AAAAAGATAATTGTCCATCATAAAAACAGAATCAAGTTTTTTTTATGTTAAAATGTTGACATCCATAAACAAATGAATAATTCAGTTTAAAAACAAGAATTCTTTAAATTGATTGAAATAGTATTTGGCTTGACAGAAGATCTTTCTATAAAGCCTTGAGGTCAACTGAATCAGTCAGCGTCTCAGACAAGATCTATTGCTCTGCATCAAATTTAAAATTATGAGGCCAAACCCATTTGTCAGCATGCAATGCAACAACCTTCAAAGTCGTTAAACGTAATAGGTTATGTTAATATTTGTGTGACTGTGTTGGTTTCAACCTTCTTTCGGTTGTTTATGCTTCCTTGGTGTTAAATTTATTTATTTTATGGTGACATATATATTGTATTTGACATTTATTTCAGATTTGTAACAGAAAAAATTGACAGTGACCAAAAAGTTCTTCACAGAAACTGAACATCCTGAGATAAAGCTCAATCATCTGCTTAACTCCTTTAACCTTCAGTAATGTTCCGGTGGCACCAGCAGAGAACGGACACCAGCATCAGCACGTACACCACCACCACACGCCAATCATGATTCGCTTATTATAACAACAATACATTCATCATACAACTTCAAAGACATATACGTTACAGATGCCGTTACTGTAACGGTTCTTGTAGAACCGCGTTATGACTTGAAATAATACAGTATGATTGTCTAATACAGTATTAGTTATTAATTTTACGTAAAAATGTTTGAACAACAAATCATAAAATCCAAACAAATACACAAGGAATTAAATTATTTGGGAAGACGACACGGGAGAGTGAGTTATCAGAAATTAATTTTACCGTGACGTAACACGCAAGGTGTCGCGTCGTGCGCTGTGTAGGTGGGGTTTCTGATCGATATAGGTTTGCGGGGTTTTTTTATTGCCATTGTCGTGATTCCAAAGATATTGTACCTATAAATCAATAGATACTTTTGAAATCTCATGTTATGTTTTTCCACTGTTTGTCCGAGTGCGCCGCAGCTAAAGCTAACGTGATGTGTAGGAAGTGCCTACGTGCGGATCAGCCAGACATCCTGCCGCAAGCATCAGTCGCATCCATGACGTTAACACATTTGCACGAGCCTGGCCTACGTTCATTCGGTTGTTTTGGGTTTTAAAACCTGAATATGATCGGTTCGTGGTGCCATTTATCCTCCAGCACCACTTGAACCGCATATGCGGAAGAGAGATGATGATAAGGCGTTCAGCAGTGGTGAGGGTGACATTGAACCTTTTAAATGTTGAGAATGTGATGGATCTGTTTTTTGAACGTGTTAGGCTTTCCAAAATCCTGAAAATGAACAAAACAAGGACTGTTCGTGTCGAAACATCCCCTGTAAACGACATGAGGCTGGATTTGAATGAGTTCCCCGTTAATGCAAAGGCCTTGAGGTGATAAAAGAACGGAAAAACCACACGAAACATCAGTGTATCTGTTTCTAAGTCATAAATACATGTTATATGTGATGTCATCATAACTGACGTTCTTCAAAGGCTATAAACAGCGTACAAATAAGTGAATCTATTAAACAACACCACATTTTCACACATGTTATGTTTGTACTGATGTACTGTCATTTAAATGGTACGAAATAGATTTTAAAATAGATTTATTTACCTGCTTAGGAGAGAGTGATGCAAAAGGATGCACTGCTGTCGACAGACTGCGTATCAATGCCGCAACGCAACGTGACCGCTTGGAAAAAAACTAACCCTCTCTAGGGGCGGGGATTCGGTCACGACCTTTTTGTAATATGATGCATATTCATGAGATCTTAAAGGGCTCGCGTCCATCACGAGCGAACAATGTAGATTTCTTCTTATGATTGTTGTTTGAGAGTAAATTCTCTGTTTACCGCGTTTTTCTTTGTACTTCTTTTAAAACGAGAAAAAACATTGTCTCTGTTCAATAATCATTTACTATTTTTTGAAAAAACAAACAAGCAAACAATTCTGTTGACCATTTCAACGACTCGCTATTCCACCATTTTATTCTTTTAGGGTACAAATATCTTTCTTTCTTAGAGTTAGACAAGCAAATATACAACCCTCGATTTACAGCTGCCACCAAATGTAGTCAAGTTTATATTATTATATTAGAGTGGACTGGTTTATATAATCAGATACAATAAGATAGAATTTGTCACCATATATCCTCTCCGGCATAATAGTTTTAAGGGTTAGTGCCTAATAAATAACACTATATCAAAGGAACATAAAAATAATTCTCCCCTTTGAGTAAAATTATTTGCTATAGTTGTCAAGTCGGCAGAGCAGAAATAAGACCAGTGCTTTCAGCTATACAATAGATAGTTTATTTATACATGGGCATTAAGAAAAACCACAGCAGTCAGACACTGATACACAGGGTATGTAAAGAACACATCTTTCCCACATTGCCCGATTGTGCTTATTTGTCAAAATCCTGACTTGAATTTTGATTTTAATTCTGTGGTAGCTTCAGCAACAAGCACATAAGAGGTATATTGTGCAAAGTAGTAGATCAAATACATAGCACTGAACACACACTTTCATATAAAAGTACAATATAGTGCAGATTGTCTCTTAAATAATGCTGTTGCACATGTTTCTCTCGTAGCATTACAGCCTCATCCTGAGGCTTTGTAACATTAACAACATTAAAGGCTGGAGAGGCGGGAATTTATGCTTTATTTAGACAGATGGGATTTATTGGATTTGGAAGGAGGAATAACGTCAAACAAACTAAAGTTGCATGATCCACTTTTTTTTTTCTAAAAGTCTAAACAAAATAGAAGGAATTCACAGTGAAAGCCGAGTTGTCATAATAAAGCTGAAATACGATTATGAGCCAGACACCTTCGTCGAAGAAGAACCCTGAACATATTTCCCCATGAGCTGTTTTACGTCTGACACATAAAAAGTAAAGAAAGTTCTCGTCTTTAAACAAACACTTCTATTTGGTCATCAACATCTTGAGGTGTGGGACTTTGCATCAGACCTTCTACCCGCTCCATGTTGGCTAGAGTTGGAGAAAGATCTTGGGCAGTGGACGAGCACGGCGAGGTCAAGTCACAGTTAAAGTTCAGGAAGGGCTCCACAGTCAGGCCTCGACGCGCTTTTGCAGGCCGATCAGGCCGGTTCTTCAGTTCCAGGATCAGTTCCATAGGGGTCTTCTGGAGCAGATGGGAATCAAATGGTGTGCCATGGAAAAATGTTTGGCGCTTGAAACGGTCCAGCGTCCTAAGGCGACGTGTTGGTGTCTTACAGAGGAGCTGAGAAGATTGAGAAAGGGTTTATTTGTTTTTTTAAAGGGCAATTTAGCACACACAAATTCATTTGAAATAAACATAAACATTTCATTGAATCGTAAATAATACAGTATAAAAGCCCTGTTGAAGATCAAGAAGAGTTTGGTGGACACATGTACAGTAGTTGCATGGATGTGGTTCTCTAGTTAATTTTTAAATCATAACTTCAAGTTCCTAGCAAAAATAAGATGATAGATTTTCACTTGGAGATTTAAGTTGATTCTAACATTTTTTTCTTACATTGACTAAAACTTCAGCCAGGACACTTAATCATGAAAGAGAAACGCTAGTGGAGTGAAGAACATTTTTGAGAATTTGTGGTGAGAATTTTTATTTCTCAAATTTACTTTATTCGTCTGCAAATAGAGGCTAGTATTATTTGTGAACTACGTGTGCATGTTGTGTCGGTTGTCTGGAGCTTTGGTTACTTATTGTAAACGTGTGTGTAGATTAGATTACACTTATTTGTCTCACAAGGGGAAATTTCCATGTTTAACAGTAGCAAACAAAAGGAAAAAACAGAACAACAAAGAAAGTAAATACCGGAAAAACACCAACAGAAAAATAAAAAAAATAACAACAACAGTAAAAAATTGTGGAAAAAATGAAAGAAACAACATTGAATAAATGGTACAAGAATACAGTGTAAGTAGTGTATACAGTACAAGTAAGTAGTGACAAATGTGTGTTAGTGCATTGTTTCATTATAGTCTCATGGCTGTGAGCAGGAATGACCTGTGTTGTGTCTGATTATATCTGTTCAAACTGACTGTTAAAGTAAAATTCATGAATGTGTACAGTTGCTATGGAAAATATATGGAATACCTGACAAAGTATTTTGTTGTTTACTGATTTTAGCCACCACAAACACAACGCTGCTTAAAACGAGGCAAACATTTCAGAGAGGATTGTCGGCAAATCGCCGTTAAAAACCAAAGAAGAAAGGATTGTCAACACAACAATCTCTTTGTGAATAACTCTCACCTCTGTGAGCAAGAGGGCAAAAGCAGGAGAAAAGAACTTTGGCATCTCATAAGGGAAACAGCGGACCACCCTCAGCATGCTACAGTGGTCTTGCTCTGGAGACACAGGAAACTGAGAGAGATAGGTGGGCTAGTTAGAATGACATTAATTCTCTGAAACAGATAAGAAACTACTGATGATAAATCGTCAGCTGAACACACCTTGCCCGTGGCCAATGCAAAGAGCAGGATGCCGAGAGACCACCAGTCTGCACTGTGGTTATAAGGACCACCGCTAAGAACCTCAGGTGCTGAAGGCAGAAGAAATGTACACAGATTAAACAATCACTAGATTACAGACTTTATTTGAATATTTGTTTGTTAGCTTTACCCATGTACTGAATAGTTCCACATATAGTGAACGCTCTTCCACCACGCTCCAGACGACGAGACAAACCAAAGTCGGCCAGTCGCAAATGGCCTGTCAAAAACCATGATCAAGAATTTTTCGTTCACAGCGTGATAAACACCGTAAGATAAAGGTGCTTTGATGAATTCAACAAAGCAATGAATTTTTTGTTCTGTACAGACAGAAAATATTGGTCAATACATAACACTGCTGTACTATAAGATGTAATTGTTAAAAACATTTTTTATAGAAATAACAAAGGTCTTAGGTATTTTACACACGCTCACACACGCCCTCTGGTGGACACTGTGAGGACTACAGACTCTCTTACCCTGATCCGTCAACAGGACATTCTCCATCTGTTAAAAACATCATAACATTAAAGTTTCTGCTTTTTCACAGGACTGATAGATTCGAATGCTTTACCTTCACATCTCGATGGATGATGCCACAGTCATGAAGGAACCCTACAAAACAAATTTGACCACAGTAAAATACTGTGCTATTACAACAACTACTACAAAACCAACAGCACAAAAAATATTTTGATCCAAATTTCTTCACCTAGTGCAGACCCTAATTCAGCAGCAAATACTTTGACCACATCCTCTCCAAACTGACCAATCATCACCCAGTATGTGTACAAGTCGCCAGTACTGCAGTAATCACACACTAAAGAGTCAAAACAAAAGCACAAACATCCAAAATCATCACACAATACACAGTAAAGCACAGAAAACAGAATCAGTTAGATGACCAGGTTCAGAGACATCCATCCATTTAAGAACAATACAAATTTAAAGACAAAAGAAGTGTAAGGGTTTCTGCAGGATAAAATCTGCACGAGATCTGGTTCCAGTAAAGAAAATAAATATAATTCTGAAAAAATTAAAAACGGTGAACATTCACAGGTTTTTCTAGCAGGAAGCGATCAAGGGGTAAAATCACAGTGGAAAAAAGAAATACAAGCTCACATAGAGGAACACATAGAGGACTACTGGGAACAGAGGATTTGAGGCTTGGGTGGAGAAGTATTATAACCCAACAGTGAATAATAAACAGGCTCAGAAGGAATATGCACAAATATAGAACGCCTCGAAAAGACTTGGACAACCAACTAACTACAAAAGAATCCATCAAAACAAGTGGATCTCCAGTCAAGTGTTAAATTGTATAAAACAAAGTGTGTCCCCAGAAATCAGCACCCAGGACAGCTCCATTAACCACATGTAACTTAAAATCTTTTGTCAAATTGTGTCAATTTAATAACGAGAACGGATTCTGAGCAACCAAACACCATTGAATGTTGGGAACTATTGCCATGGGTTTAGTACAGGACTGTGTTTTTGTCCAGAATAACCAGAAGAGCCTTCAGAATGCCTGTTCTGGCAGAAAAGTGACACATGACTACACTCTCATGCTTGGGTGACGGCTGCCGTGAGCGGGGGGATTGGTGTTCAGGTGGGAGAGCTGAGGCAGGGGGTTGTTCTATTTCACTCACTAATGTAGATGTGACGCTGGGTCTGCCAGCAGTCCTGCAGGTCGTGGACAAAAGGGTGGCGAACCTGACGCTGGAATGCAACAGGTTGACAACAAAGCACAGGAACGGTGAGTCATGAACCTCTGTAGGTTATGATCTCCAGCTCTTATTATAACTAGGTTGGTCAAGAGCGTTTTACTCTTCTAGTGATGAACAGAGTGCTTTTATCCCCTTTGATGGACAGCTTAAGGGATCATATTACGTCAGGTAGATTTAAGCTCACCTGGACAATGACTTCTTCCTTAGATTGCTCCAAAACACCTAGCCGCAAAATTTCTGATTTTGGAATAACCTACAGTAGACCGTATAATAACAACCAAAAAACACAGAGTCAAACAATTATATCACATTTTTATTTGCCCAGCACATTTATCTAATACATCACATAAAATAAGAAGATGAATAGTTCATATAGCCCCCATTTCCAAAACATGCAAACAGAAAAAGTCTTTTACTGTTACTAATTAAATTTTTTAGAATTTAGTTTTTTAAATATGATTTTTAAACAAGAGTAATGAAACCTACCTTAACTGCATAGGTCTTCTGTTTTGACTTGTCCTTCACCTTTAAAATGGGACCAAAAGACCCTTTTGCAATGTAGCCCAAAACCTATTGTGTAGAGAAGGACACAGGATCAATACGTGTACATTTCTGTTCCCAGAATAAAAGCAATGCACAGTTCATTGCACAGAGCTCATTTTCACTTTTTCCACACCTGAAAATGTTCGTGTCCTGGGATGCTGCGATGAGGGAATTCAGGGAGGAACATGTTTATAAAGCTCGGAAGACTCCATTCCATGGGGAGCTTCTCTGGGTAAAGCAGGTGTTCTGGAATGGAAGGCTCTCTGTCACAGATCATCCTATGTGACCCGATCCGCAGTGGGTTGATGCGGCAAAACCCTGCCGGGAGAGAAATGCCAAAGGTGGAGAGAAATCCACGCCATCTGGAAAAGTGTGACGGTTCTTCTGACTTCTATATAACACACAAAAAATGGTCATTTAATAATTCTGTAATATTTCCAGTAGGATCAGTGTTCATTGGAATTGGTGGATTGGAAAAGACAAACATGATATTTAATGAAAAACATATGGAACAATAGAAACGTAAATTTAAATATAAATATGTACATTTTGGATGGCAAGAGAAAGTTTGTTGTGATATACAAAGAACAAAACACATTTGTAAAAAAATGCTGTAATCACTATATACAGATTGATTNTGAATTATTTATTGTAAATAACATTAAACTAGAAATGCTTTTGCAAAAAAATCTCTTTGCAAACACAATAAGTATGTTTGAACCGCGTATAACATAAGTACAGTAGTTTTTGCGAAAGAAAAAAAAACAGATCTAACCTTGTTGTTTTTGCTACCATCGGCACCCATCACACTCGTCGCTTCGCTTGTTTTATCATTCGAGTCCTACATTCTGTTCAGCCCGTTTGTTGTCGTCTGTCGACCCCCTCAGAGACCACCTCTTGTGGTTTATTATATAATGGAAAGCAATGGATTCCACATTATGTGCCACACTGAGCAGATAAACTATTTCTGATGGTAAAAGACATGGCGACAAAAACAAGATAATCTCCAGTAACGTGACCGACATCAGCGTATCCTTGCGTGAATCATGTCATCCAATTAGATTAGTTCCCGACATGTTAGGCAACGCCCACCGCCCACTGCGCGTGTAACGGTATCTACTGCACAATTATTGACGTCTGCAATCAATAGTTCACTTCTAAACACAACTATGCAATTCACGTTTATTTGCACGTGTGCACACGGGCTGTGTGTGTTTGTTCCTGTAGTTTCAGGAGCAACGTCTTCTGTTAAGTGAGTTTTATAAATACTGGTTCATGAAAAAGTCTTTAAATCTGGGAGATTAAAAACGATTATTAGACATGGTATTACGGTGACATCTGAACTCTTCATCATATTGTGTAACCACCGAATGCAATGGATTAAAATTTCAACTGTGTTGAGATAATGCATAATACATTTTATTTTATTCCGTTTTAAATTAATCCCAAATTAATTTCCTGTTAATTGAAAGGAAAGGAAATTGATGTGATGGCAAACGCCGTAGGCCAATCATAATTTGTTACACAAAATACACACAGATGATGGCCACAAAATACTGTTGAAAAATCTTTTTAATAGTGTAACGTGTTCGGAATGTGTTGTGTTCTGTGTTCTCAGGCTCATGTTTAATTAATGCATGTATGTTTGTTCAATGTTCTGTTTTATGTGTGTCACCATTGGCTGTGTGTGTGTGTGTGTGTGTGTGTGTGTGCGCGCGTTCCTGTTCTGGAAGTGAAGCGGTGGTTTGGCGTGATTGTGGCCGACAGCGAGCATTAATAATAATAATAATAACATTAATAATAATAATAATAATAATAATAATAATAATAATAATAATAATAATAATAATAATAATAATAATAATAATAATAATAATAAACGAACGTTGTGAATCATCTGGCGTCCTCATCCATCCGGGACATTACAATATGATATCAGGATATTTGATTCTAACTAACAACCAACCAGCCAACCAACCAACAACTAACTAACTAACTAACTAACTAACTAAACTAATTGTCCAACCAGCTAACCAATGTTGTTTTAAAACAAACACATCATGTCGGTATTGTTATTATAACCGACTTGTACTGGAGCCTTCGGCATAGTACAGTTCATACATACGCGATACGCATCACGGAAGTTTAAAGCTTTCAAGATGGCGACACGCATTCTCAGCACGCGTATTAAATTGGTGTTTCGAAACCATGCTTTGCAAAACCATGTTATAAATATTACAAGAAACGTGCGCAGGCGAACATCAGTAGTCAACACCGAGAGAACAGAACGTTTCACAGAGGCAGACGAACACGTCAATGCAGATGTGCTAGTCAGAAGGAGCTCTGGTGGAAGAGTGAGCGTTCAAAAGCCAGACACTGTAACACGAGTAAAGCTGAACCAGGGAAACGAAAACAAACCGGAGCCGGTGAAGCTTCCCCCGCCTCGAGTGAAGAAGATAAACTCTCATCCGCGTTATGGAGAAATCAACGGTTTGTTTTATGAAAGGTCACAGCCCGGAGACAAGAGCATAACGTATGTTAAACATCATCTGACTCCAAAAGAGGAAACAATCTGTTAATGTTATGTTAAGATGATGGACTTTTCGGAAGTGGATTTGATAATTTTAGTAATTCATAATAGTAATTCCGGGAATTTAAATTTTAAATAATGTTAACACTTTACTCTTTTCATTTAATAATTTAACTTTAGTGGAATGCTAAGGCAAATGCCTTCGAATTTAAATAAATCGTTGCTCATCTTTCATTTCTGGCAAAAGTTTCAGAACTATAATTAGTCAAATACATCTTTTGAGCAATATACTTAAATCTACTGTTCTAAATTTTGTACACTTTAATGCCAGTTTCACTAGAAACATCAAAATATAAATCAAAAGATTTGGCTTGGTTTTTAAAAGAAATATACATATTACGTGAGTTATATGTAGTATAGTTAAACATGTATTTTTATGTAAAACAATTTGTCTTAAAATAAAATTTTTTATGTAGGAAATTGCTCAGTCTACTTCAATCCAAGAAGCTTCGTGAGCAACAGGGAAAGGTGGTCCTGGAGGGTCCGCATCTAATCCGGAGCGCCTTGAATGCAGAAGCGGTAGCACAAACAGTCTACTTCAGCTCTGAAGATGCTCTGGGTCACGTCCCTATGGAGAAACTCAGACAGAGCAGCATTGTGAAGGTTCAGATGGACGATCCGAAAGTCTGGTCTGACGTCGACACCTGTCAAGGCATAGTTGGTAAGACTTTGAATTCTGACTGCTACTAAAGCTATAAAGTGGTTTCATAATCTCTGTTTGTAGCTGTATTCAGAAGACCCGAAGCCGCTCGTTTAAAATTCCCAGAAGAAAGGTGTGGGGTTCCCTTGCCTTTGACTGTGATATGTGACAACCTGCGCGATCCTGGAAACCTCGGAGCTGTGTTACTCTCTGCTGCTGCTGCCGGATGCCACAGTGTCTTGCTCACTAAAGGTATTCCTCAACACATTGTGTTCTGGATCTTGTATTATTGTTAATGTTTCTCCCTCAACATTTTTGTTTGGAAATATTTGTTATGAAGAAATTTTTTTTTTTTTTTTCTGGTTCAAAATCTGAATTTTTATGATTATTCAGATTTTTCAGTATTGAATCATAGCTAATGAATATGATTTGTGTGTTAAATAATAAAATCTATAATTTTTTTTAATGATTTTTTTAATGAGGAATGATTTTTCTTATGAGGCAATTTTTATTGCCAGTTTACATTGTCTAAAAACAAATGTTTGTTTTAGGATGTGTGGATATTTGGGAGCCCAAGGTCCTCAGAGCATCCATGGGTGCTCATTTCCGTCTTCCCATCATCCCAAGTCTGACATGGAGTGACATTTCAAGCCATCTCCCCAAAGCTGCCATCATTCACGTAGCTGATAACTGTACCATCCGGGGGTTATCTGATGACCACGCGGCCACCCCTCGGAAACCAAAAAAGGCAAGTGATTATGGTTGGGTCAGAGGTCCTCATCATCACTCAATGAAGATCCAAAATGAAGATGAGGAAAGTGATAGATTCATGCAGAGATGTAAATCTCTCCAGACACAGTCATACTACAGTGACTGGATTGTTGGGCCTACAGGAATAGTAATAGGTGGAGAAACACATGGTCTGAGTGCAGATGCTTTGCGATTGGCTGAGAGGACTGGAGGGCACAGGATACTGATTCCGATGGTCCAGAGCGTGGACAGCTTAAACTCGGCCATGGCTGCAAGTATTCTGCTGTTTGAGGGAAGAAGGCAGCTGCTTTCTAAAGCCCAACACAGAAGCTGATGCTCGATGCTTCACAAACACTAAATAAAAAAATAGATTAAATTAAAGTACAAGATTAAAATAGCTGAAAAACAACATTTTTATCTTGCTTATTTAACCTATTTTACATAGGTTTATGTCAGGTTTCTGTTTGTATGACGTGTTCACTTATGTTTTTCTATTTGTTAATTTTGTTTTGTTAAAAATAAGCTAAAACTACTGTACGTATGTCTGTTTACAACGTAAACATTTGTTAACGTTTATGCAACTCCACTAAATCCGCTAGAGGGCGCAACCGCACCGTCTTTGATACGAGATTTTTTTTCAACCCCCGTTTTTAAGGATCACTGTTGTAAACTTTTGGTTGGTTAACAATTGTTTTATTAAATGGACATATGCAATGTTTATATTTATTTACTGTTTTATTCACTATGTGTTTATTTTGTACAGTTTTAAAAAACAATAATAATAATAAAAATAATATTTTACAGTTTCTGGATTATACAGGAGAAATGATCATTAACATGTTTTAACAAGATTTACTGTGTGTGTGTGTGTGTGTTAAATTAGTTTTGTTACATAAAAACTGGAATGTTACATGGTTTTATTCATAATTTTATAATTATAGAATTGTACTGTGTTTCTAATTAAGATTTTAAAATGATATTAATGCAAATAAGTCCTGATGAGGCACAAGAGCAATTCCTTTCACAATTTCAATTTCATAGCATTTTACAAAATGAAATAGTGTACAATTGTTCCTCGGAAAGTAACAATACTTTTTAGAATATATCACTATAATATAAGCAAGTGTTAAAGAATTCTATCTGCATCCTGGTATCACATTGCCGGACTGTTTTCTCTACAGTGAGAAGATGTTTCATGATCCATCTCGGTGATTTGGCATCACGGTTCAGAACGTACAATCAAGGAGCACTTTTTTTGTCTTCTGGCTCCCTAATTTATGTAAAACAATGCTGACTAAAGAGAGAAATGATTGCGAATCCATGACAAAGTGTCAGTGCATGTGAGAATGTGAGTGATGGAGTAGATCAAGAGTCCAGCTGTTGATTAGGAGGAAAAGAGGAATTCATTACAGGCCAATTATGTGTCATTTAAGCTGTAATTGTAGCCGAGACGTTCACGTCCAGTGCGCAGGCTTTAACCTCCACTTTCTGTCTTCTCACAAGCGAGAGAGATGGTTCAATTCACAAAATACAAATGAAACAAACATGGCAATTCACTACTGGATTCAACTCTTCAACGCGTGTTTACTGTCACTGGATACACTGCGGATCTTCAAGCCTGTTTCATAGTGTCAAAAATGTTTCTAACATGCAAACATCCTAATTTAAGTTTACATAAAAAGTAAACCTTTTTTATATTATTTATTGTATGAGTCGAAGAAGACTAGTTTAATTTGTAATGGTTCCAGCTCATTGTGACCCCAAAATGGAAAAGAAATCAGCTCCTTGTCACACCAAAAGCAGTTGGAAAGTTGTCAAAACAGATATATTAAATTGTTTTTTTTTTTTTTTTGCAATGGTTTTATAGAGATGAATATGAAATGTAGTGAAATAAAGTAATCATTTAGACAAAGCAGTACATTAGAAATGGTGAAAACTGTATTAAATCTATTTCACAACTGTGACAAATGTGAAATTAGCCATGTGTTCTGATTGCTTAAAAATCCAGGCTTCCGACTAACTAGAACATCAGCCCACGCCATCTGACAGCCATTCAGCCTCTGAAAATTGAATTTCAAGGCAACGGGAAATGTGCAGTGCAGAAATGGACATTGTGACAGACTATTCAGCTGGAGAGAGAGACAGAGAGAGGGAGAGAGAGAGAATATTGGGCGAGAGAAGCAGCCATTCAGTGAGTGCTGATGAGAGTCTAAAAATAGCAGGAGAGAGAGAAAGAAAGAGAGAGTGAGATAGGCTTTTGATGTGATCATTGTGACGGTGGAGACCTTCTACACACATGCTAAAATCTATTCTGCTAAGGGATCCTTCAGAGATCTTTCATAATTTTCCCTCAGAGACGTATTGATTTTTCAATTTTTTTTTTCTCTCAGTGCTTAATAACTTATTCTTAAATGTTTGCTGTTTCCTGAGACCTGCCTGTCACTTCACTAAACATGCGATCATTTCCAGGCTGATGACTGATTACGTCCAAATAAGGACATGTTTTGGAAAAAATGTAATTGAGCAGTTCTGGGGCCCCAATGTACAGTACACATTTATCTCCTACTGTATATAAGCACATCTCAGCTCACCGCCATTTCCATCGCAGGGTTTTTCACAGTTTAAAATCGCTAAGATGAGGGTGTGTGGAGGTTGTGCACAACACCTCGAGATGATTCATCTTTGCTTTGCTGATTCAGGAACACGATTGCGCAAGAGGTGAAGAGATGAAACGGATAAAATGTGAATGTCATATGCAGGCCAGAGGTGTAAAGAGTACCTGAAAACCATACTTGAGTAAACAGTGTGAATATTTTAAAAATCGTAAAGTATCCAAATTTAAAAGATTTCCAATTTACTCTTACTGAGACTAAAAATTCAGTACTAAATTCAAACTCAAATGTGCAAAAAAGTGCAACCTCTAATTCACGTTCACATAAATGGCATCCAGTACCTTCAGCACCCTGCAGATGGCGATATCAGTAAGTGTTCTTTTAAATGTAGTGGAGTAAAGAGTACAGCTACTCAATTAAAAATGTAGTCAAGTAGAGAGTAAAAGTTGCTTATATTTTTGATACTAAAGTACAAAAAATCTCAAGTAATGAAGTTCATTTACTCAAATACTTCTAATCTAATTTTCTTTCGCAATGGTAGTTTGACACGGAAGTGGTGTACGTGATGCTAAAAAGGAAAACAAAACACAGCCTGATTTTTCCTAGAAAATTAATAACTGCAGTTTAAAAAAACCAACAGCAGCAATTACCAACAGCAGCATTACATGACGTTCAAAAGTATTTCTGAGCACTTGTGGCAAATGGGAGCTGCTAAAAGCTTGAAAATTAAGCGTCCTTTACAAATTATTCATGACTCGTGTGTGCATGTTGTTGAGCATGTTAAGAATGAATAATTCAGTAAGGAACACGTCAAATAGTGTCTTCATTTGGTCTCTATAATAGTGGATAATCTAAGTCCAGAAAACTAGAAGAGCTCTCCACTAGATCCTAACATCCACAGGGCAGCCTGAGGCTCGTGAAGCTTGCGCTCACGTAAAACTAAAAAGAAAAAAACAATTCTCTAGTTTTCACTGGCATGTCTACTGAGAATTACTATCTAGAATTTTTTTTCTTGTAGGAATGTGTGGGAAGTGAACATGATTCATGTAGAATAAATACACACGCGCGCACACACACACACACACACACACTAGACCCCAAAATCTTACAGTAGATTTGTTATAAAAATGGGTCAGTATCTGTCAGTCTCTTGACATTTCAGTAGTTTTGCTTTCATAATCTAATCCATGGTTGTAAGACTTTACAAGCATTCACAATAAAACCTGATGTGCATTACGTAATTACTTATTTTTATTATTAGACTGATGTTTAGGCCTTTCTCTGTGGAGTTGACATGTTTTACGTGCTTGCATGGGTTTCTTCCGGGTCTCTGTTTTCCTCCCACAGTCTAAAATAATGGGTTTCGTGTGAGTGTGTGCGACTGTGTGTCATCAATTGGCCACCAAACCAGAGTGTGTGTCCGCCTCAAGCCCAGAGTTCCTCATGCCAGCTCTTCATGACCCAGAAATAAACAAGGCGTTTATTTATAAAAGGCGTATAAATTTATAAAATCTGCAGATAAGAAAATAAATCTCAACCAAATCTGTTCCAAGTTCAATATAGGACACACACAGAGTGGTTAGCTATAAAATTTAATTTAACATCACTTATCAAAATATATATCTGATAAGGGGTAATACAATCCCACTTTTGCTTGATGTTACATTGTCTGTTAACATTCACATAAGGAGCCTTTTAAAGTTTGGAACCAAATTGGTGAGGAAATGTAAGCCTTAATCTGTTTGCAGAGCTACTAATTATGATGAGTAAAAGTCTGTCAATATCAATCAGAATTCAGAGCGAATAAGCCTAACAAGTCTGAAAGGAGATAAACTGATCATTCAGGGTCATTCTGCATTTGACCAGCGTTATTAAAATGCTCTATATTTCCCCAAGGTAGAAAACTGACCTGTTTATGTCAGAATTTCATGCTCCAGAGACAATTGTGGAACTACTGTTGCTATGGAGGATTTTTCCTTTCCCCAGCTGCACTTGCTCTCTTCTTGAGCTGCTGTTTTACATGTAATGATTTATAAAAGTAGACGCAGCAAAATGTAAAAAGATGAACCGTGCGGCCAAAATAAATGCTCGTGGTTACAACAATATCGTTGTTAAATTGCTAATAATTAACATGTACTCTGTTTAAAATGGTTCAACATTTCAGGTAAATGAACAACAACACAAAACATTATAAGCCTCTGCGTTCCAGATTATTAGTCTCTTTATAGAAAATTGTGGACGCAGACATCACACCACAAGCTGTATATATTTACCTTTTACACACGCACGCACACACACACACACACACACACACACACACACACACACACACACACACTCTTTTGATCAGCATAAACACGTTTGACAAATGTTGCTCATAAACTACTCGGGAAATTCACTCGCGAAAATCCTTCGGGCTTGGCACCGCTCAGGAGATAATGAAGACAAAATGAGCATTCTGGACCAATTATTCACAGAAAATATCACCTTAAGGATTTCTCATGTCACATTTCTTTGCACATGTTCCCTCGGGTCCAACTTAATCTGATTAAAATCAATCTATCTGGCGTTTCAGAGTTTCTGCGAGGTGATTCTGGTGAACTTATAAAGTGACTCGCCTGGCTCAACATGACAGAGATGCTAAGTCTTGGTGTAATTATTGCATCCGAATAGTCGCCGTTTCACACAGCGTCAGTGATGAAGATGATGCTCCTCACCGAGGCTCATGGACGCTCGTCAGAGATGCGCTCGCGTGTGGTGATACGCTACTTGCCGGTTAATGCGTCATCGTAGTTCTCCGTTCACTTTTGGCGCGATTCTAGAGATTCCAACTGTAACGTCGGCGCGTAATTCGCTTGCGCTTTGAAATACACATCCGTCCTAGGCGCATCTGGACTCCAGCTACCGAGATATACTCCGGTAACTCTTGTCAGGTTTCCCTTGATAGGTCACTCTCCTGTTATCTACGGTGACATTTCGCGGGTTTGGAGCGGATTGTCGGGTGAAGATACAGGACACGCGGACACGGGGAGAGAATGGCACGTGAGACGCGAGGTAAGTCATTCGTTTTCATGAGCGCGTGCCTTCACGACGCCGTCGCTCCGACAGGATATCGCCGTTAAAAACGCCTGTCATCTCAGACCTTCACTAACATCTTTCGTGACGGGGGAGAGTTTATTTCAGCGAGGCAGAGATAAAACGAAACGGTGGATATTGACTTCAATGCCTTGTACAGATGTTAATCCAGTAAACACAATTCAAATCACGAGATTGACTCGCTCATTCAATGTGCAAATATACATTAGAAATAGTTAACACCGTATTTGCCTTTTTAAAATTGATACTGATGCGCTAGATGCTGCGCAAAAGCTTTAGAAACCGAGCAACCTGTGTTAAAATGCTTTACGTAAAGACAGCTTATAAATACCCAAGGAAAAAGTAATACTAAAACCTTTATTATGGCAAATTTGGGGTGATAGGCAAAGTGTAAGTATAAATATTTAAGGATTATTCCATATTTATAAACTAATAATTTATTTTCCGTACAGCGTTTTAGTTGGGCCGCCGGTTAAAGGGAGGCAGCCGCTTTATTGGGAGAAATCCCATAGTTCAAATTCTCATAAGAAAGAAAAAAATAATCATAACGCAAATCTATGCCGCTTTATTGTGGCGAAATGCTCGTTTCCTGGTGTGTCCCAATTAAGAAGAGTCGACGTGTCTTTCACTATAAAAACGTAAATAATAAAAATTTACAATGTGTAAAAAAACATTTTAATATTATGCATTTTACCAATATAAGTAGATTCCTGTTAACATGGTTACAAGCAAATTGATTCAATAATTGACACTGCAGCAGATGCTCTTGAGTCCAGTTTTCAAAACTTAGAAAGAACAGTTTTTCCCCCCAGATGTTTGATACAATGTCATATCTGACACTTTGAGGTCAAATATCATAAAACAAGATCTAAAGTGATTTCTCATGTCACGTAGATTCAAGAAATGTGTTGGGCACAACAAACAGCGCTCCCTGGACTGATGCCTCTCAATAGCCTCAATTAACCTGCGTCTCTGTGTCATTCTGCATCACTCAGGACATGTTTGATCAGAGATCATTTCAAACACAAAGGCAGTGTTGTAGCCAGTAAAAGACACTCCTGCTTCTCTTGTTCACTAGACAGCAGTGCTTTCACTCCGTTTCGTCATGTTCCAGGCAGCATTCACAATAATATGTACAATAACAAATCCGCAAGATAAAGACCAGTGAGTGATCTTTGTAAATGGACCTCAGAAATGGACACGGATAATGGATATTTTGTAGAAGATGCAAGAAGACCAAAGGCTGACTAACGTTATTTCTGATGTTGCGGTCTTGGAGTTTGTGATTTTTCTGTGGAGTCTTGTTCCAATGTTTAAAAACATTTTAAAAGTTCAATGCCCATTAATGATTTAGAAGCATTCTTTAAGTTTATGTATGTATGGAGGTAGGAATGGTTTGAGATTTGTATTCAAGGCCCAGTTTGTGGAGTTTCATGGCCAGAGATTCTTCTCAACGAAAAGGATTCTTATAGGGGCTTTAATCAATCAACGACACACGTTCTGGATTGGTCAACAACCAATCACAGGGCAGGACATACAGACTCACACATTCATATTCCCTCTCACTCACACTTATGCTCAGTTTTCCAATGTCAAGTCAGCTGAAAGTTGTTTTTGGACTGTGGGAGGAAACTGGAGACCTGTAGGAAACCCACACAAGCAAGTGAGGGAAAGAAAGACTCCACTTGAGTCTGGAACGGGTCCCTCTGGCTGTGAGGTGACAGCGCCCCCCCACTGGTAACCTAGCTTTTTTTTTTACTTGACTCCACAAACATAAAATTGACAAAGGACTTTGTTTTGTGATATTTTGTTCGTCAAAAAAAGAAAACGGGTTAAAGGATTATGAGCTGAATTGGAGATTAAAAATGACTGTTGGTGCGAATGGGTGTGTAATTTGTTAATGCTTGCAAAAAGAAGGGAAAAGGCGGAGTCAGACCAAACTCAATTCCTTGTTGTCATTTGCAACTTGTCCAATAAAGTTTCTAGTTTTGGTTAATGCCTTTACCGGTACATTTTGTTCCACTTTCTATTCTAATTAACATTTGACCCAAAGTTATAAGAAAGAAAATGGAAAGAATGATCCTAATTAATCGTCACATAATTTAATGTTATTTTTTTTAAAGAGACACTAAACTTTTTTTAAGCAAAAAAAAAAAACTTTTCTCTATTTGTCTATACTTTCCGATAAAAACCTTTTTTTTAAATCTTTTTTTAATCTATTTTAGAAGCAGTTCCTGTCAATTTGTGGTCTTGGGCACATCTGGTCATTTATGGGTTATCAGAAGGTTGCAATTTTAAAATCCTGACCTGCAGGTACCACGACTAAGCTGTTTTTAGAACAATTACCACACAGGACGCTGTAATTTTGTGTGGTGTGTGTGTGTGTGTGTGTGTGTGTGTGTGTGTGTTCCCTTGTGCATAATTGGTAAAAATAAGCTCACTTTATTTTAGCAATCAGTTTTTGTTAAAACACTAGGCAAAAGTAATACTTCTTAGTTAAGCTTTCGTAGCTTAAGACAATTGCTCTTGTTTATGAACAGATGTGAGTGGCAGATGTTTTGTCTGAGCACTGAACTATTGTTACTGATATTGATGCAGATGTAACCACCGCAGGATTCAGACAAGCAGCGCACCAGATGTCTCTCTCTCTGTCTGTCTGTCTGTCTGTCCGTCTGTCTGATCAGAGGCTGATTCCTCATGGCAGAGCTGCATGTGCCAGATACTGCAGAGACATAAAGACAGGGACACATCTGCTCCTCAAAGCAGTGAATACGGAGCCCATACTTGAGGCCATTTGTTCAAACATCCTTTAAACAACCTTTAATGTTGAATATAAATGATTTTTTATCATTCTAGAGTTTCAATAAAAAACAATGAGAGAGTATTTCAACA
This sequence comes from Paedocypris carbunculus, assembly GCA_028128575.1. NCBI lineage: Eukaryota > Metazoa > Chordata > Actinopteri > Cypriniformes > Paedocypris > Paedocypris carbunculus. The sequence goes on along the minus strand of SOMO01000049.1, from coordinate 205,523 downwards.
AGATGAGTATTTAATGAAAACAAGTGTAATTATTGATAAAGATAATTCAACACAGATGACTTCCTGTCCACAAACAGCAATCTGTCCAAAGAATGTATGTAAAAATGTGGAGAATAAAGGTAATGAGTTGCAGAATAAAAAAAAAAAAAACCCAATGGAAGATTTATTGTGAAGCACATTGTATTTTATAAGAAAAATACAGTGAATTAATATTTTGCTGCAAAACGGCCCATTCAATACTGTACAATATGTTTTACCTATGCTTATATTCTAATAGTAAATAGACAGACATTATACATAGAAATAATGATTAGACATTAATACTTTTATTTAACACTGTAACAGTTTTCACGTGCTCTGTGTCATCATTTGGGCTAGGGCTGCACAATATTGAAAAAATATGCGATATTGCTGTTGAATTTTGCGATAACGATATTGCTTGCAATATAACATATTCCCTTATAAAAAAAAAAACGAAACTATCTAAAAAGTAAAACTACTGATGACTAAAATGATACTGAAATAAACAGGCAATATGTTTTTAATCAAATTTAGCTTAATTCGGGCTAAAAACTGTCTAGTAGGAGGCCTACATTAAGACTAAAAACCTCAGTAGATATATTGATTTATGATTAGGGGTGCACCGAATATTCGGCCACCGAACATTTTCGGCCGAAAATGGCCAAAAAGTGCATTTTCGGTTTTCGGCCGAAACACTTTTATCACCAAAACAACACGGCCGAAAGTTGATGACGTAAGCAGAGACCGTGAGAGCTGCACGCGAGCAGATCACGAGCTCCCCGCGACATTCACTTCACACCAGTGGCTCTTAATAGAGAACATTCTCTCTCTTCTTACTCCGTTTGAGCAGCAAACTAAAGAGATCAGCTCATCTGATGCATCTGTAGCGGACGTTATTACTTTTAGTCTGTCAGCGCACGACTCGCAGATATATATTGGAATCATCTGCACTTCATCGTGACTGTACTTGATCTGCGTTATAAAGAGCATTATTTAAAGACGCAGTTTCGCGCGCGAGAAATGGCAGCGATAAAAGCACAGAACTTTGCACTTGTTCTGAATGCACTTTAAACTTAAATGCAATATTTAATGGAGGAACATTTAGTTTTACAACATTTCATCAGGCCAGTAGGTCAAGTTAAACATTTTAGTTAGAATTATATTTTATACTCTTGAGTGTTGCAATGTGCTTGATAAATATTTGCATATTTGTAACACATTTTCATTTATTCTTTAAAACTTCATTATTAATGTATGCAATTGCAATGCCTTGGTTTTAGTGAAGTTAGTACAGTACACCATCTTAGCAATAAATGCAATTCTTTCTGTGTTTCGGTTTTCGGCCAGGCTTTCCTCTTTTTCGGTTTTCGGTTTCGGCCAGGAATTTTCATTTCGGTGCATCACTAGTATTATCAATAAACTTGCAAAGATAAAATGCATTGCTCTCAAACATTACATTTTATTCACACACAGTATACACACACAATCATCAAGATCAACATGAGCATCTTTTAAACAAATCTGCTTATAACCGGCCTTATAACCGTACAATCACCATAACTGTCTTAAAATAAGCATCTTTTAAACGAAATATGTTCTTGTCTATCAGATATTTTTTATCATATCCAGCCATGTTTGTTTATTACAAAAAAAAAACACTTTTGCATTGATTATTATTTCGCAATAACGATATTTTTTTGATATATCGTGCAGCCCTATTTTGGACTACAAATCCAATCATCCTGTGTCATTCTCACCTGTCTGATTGTCTAAACCTGCCTTCTATGTATTTAAACCCCTGTGTATTTGGGAGATATGTTAGAAAACTGAAGATCTCAATGTCTCTTTAACTTGTTTAATGAAGTGTTTGTTTCTGACTTATAAAAGGGTAGGAAATCTTCTGTTAGTTATTTCAGAAGGAATCTGGTAGGTTTTTGTTCATCTGAAAGCCCTTACCATAAGAAATCTCAAGAGTCCTTGAGACGACCAATGTAAGAGGATAAAAGGTGAATAGGTGGGAAGAAAGGTCAGATAAAGATGAGTGTTAAGATACGACACGATGGAGGGTCCAGGAGACCATGACTGTTGAATATCTCTAAAACTGGAGGAGCTGAGGTCTCGCTCACTCATTATAATCCTCACTTAGTAAAGATCAAGATGCTTCCACTGACTTGTTTGTCTGAGAGAGCTTCCATCTTCAGCGTTTCCACTAGTAGGGGAAAGTTTGAGTCTTATCACAGGTCTGTAAATCAGTTTTCAGTTTGATCACATTGTAATTTTAGTATTGCTCATGTGAATAATAGTATGAAATAAAAATATGAAACTTGCGTTATTTAGCAAATATGGCGCACAGAGATTGTCAGACAATTGAAAATGATTGTGGTCCAGATATGCTGACGAACAACTTTTTAAAATTGACGCTTTGAATAAAATATGTATCCACGTTATCGATTTCGTACTATAAATTCTTATAATATATATTATTACACCTAACAGTTTATAACTAACTACTTTTGTGATTTTCATGGAAACTAATTTGTTGTATTTCCAATTTCCAATTTTTACTGCGCAACAAATAGGATCCAGACATGCCACTTTGAGTGGGGACACAGGACAGAGGAGATGTCTGGGCATCCCGATCTGCCACAGATAAGCGGAAGAAGTGCACAAATAGGTGGACTATTTATGCCTAGTGGACAGTACTAATAAGTTAATATTCTTGAATTATTGGATCATTATTTGTAGCCACTTTGTTTTGGTTTTTAGCTGAAAGAATAAAAAAAAAAAAAATGAAATGCCTGTATTAATCTTTCCAGTGCAGAATTCTGAGCCTGTGTGTTTTTTATTATAATTGTTTTGCGTTCTGCCATTTTCGTTGATCTATACGCGTGTTTTTCCTGTAAATCCAGTGGGGCTGGATATATTTGGGTATAGCTCATTATTTTTTTTTTCTTGAAGGCTTTTAAAATGGAGCCTATTTGTGTTTTTTCTCTGTGCTGAATTTATTTAAATGAGATCTGTGTTACATAATCAGAGATGATGTATTCAGCCCTTGTAGTGTTGGTGCCAGAAGAAATGTCCTACTTGTGGTTTCCAGGTGTGGCAAATACTTTTATCAGTGAAAAGTGAAAGCTTTGTTTGTGATGGTTGTAAATTTTATTTTGTTGCTTTTTAGCACCAGTTTTCACCCCAGAATACTTTCTGAATATCAGAAAAACCGGCTAATGCTCCTGCAAGGGCAGCTTGTGGATTCAACGTCCATAGGTGTGAATTTATAATATGCTTATTTGCCTCTAAAGGTCATGTTTCTTTGCACAACCTCTGGAGTTTTTTCGTCAATTGCTATGAAGGCTGAATCCAGGAAGTTGGTCAGATGAATATTGATTTGGAAGATTGATTTCAGCCTTTTAATCCAGCCTTGAATGTAAACCATGTGAATGATGTGAAGACAAGGTTGGTGACCACGTTTAGTTTTCTGACTTTAATTTCTGTTTCAGCATTTAATTTTTTACTGTTGTGTTTAAGTTGATAGAACAAACCACATTGGAGAAAATAAATTGACATTCAAATCATGACCAATAAATTGCTAGGGCTCAGGAGCCTTTTTAATGATATCTGATATAAAGGCAGTAGAAACCTTATAATGTTTATTTTAGTAGTTCATTTCAGTTCATAATTTACTACAATTTCAGTTCTTTTTAAATTGTTTTTTAAAGACATGTTATCGAAGCAAACAATAAAACAATTAAAGACGCAATATAGTTGCACAGAGTCATAACAGAGTGGATAAAGGACTTCAGACTTGCTCATTTTAGGTTTTAACACTGCGGCTGATGTGATGGCCACATAGATCCTGAAAATTTCTTTGCTAGCAGGATTAAGTGTCCAACACTATTCTTGTGCGATGTTGTTTGCACATTCAACTGATCAAAGGAAAATAAATGTGTTAAAAATATTAATTATCATTCATTCAGATCTAGGATGTGTAATTTTAGTTTATCTTTGAACTGATGATTTAATGACAGAAAACATAATTGTCTTTTGCACTCTTTAAGTCACAAAATAATTAGATGAATCTGCTTTTGTTAGATTGAAAAACATTTTGCACATTCAATTAACATAATTTAATTCAAATTAACATAACACATTAATATCCTGTGCTTCAAATTACGCACCGTCAATAAAAATTGAGGAAGTACTTCAATAAAGAAATAAAACTACAGTCAAAAACTATTAATAAATATAAAAATAGCAATTAATCTACATTCTAAATTTTACTTGCATTTTTATAGTTTTCAGCAACTGGGAACTTCAGCAACTTCAAATCACAATTTTTCAGCCTTAGTTGTTGTCCAAGTTTAGTGATGCTGACAAATTTTGATCCTTTGATTGTTCTGCATCTGCATGTGGCTACAGCAACTATGGAGAATAAAAGATATTTTCCTGTTCATCCATCCATGAGTAAAAAAATGAAACCCCATTCAAAACTCTTGTGCTCTTTCTTTTTCTCTGTCAGCACACAACGTTTCTCTCTTTCACCAACGTCTTAGACTAAGTTAGAGGTTTCACTGTGTTCTGTTATATTCACATGCAAATACAATATTACTGCAGCAAAAATCTGGGTTTTTATTTATGTTTAGAGCTATTCCTGGATATTTGTGTGAGCAACAACCAGAAGATAAATAGCTCCATCAAACCCCACTGGGTGGGAGGAATGGGGGCTTGTGTGTGGAGGGGCTCAGAGATGTGGGGTTAAACAAAATTGAATAAGAGAGCTAGTTTGCCAGCAAAACATCTGAAATCTGGCACTGGGACATGTTGGCTTTACTACATGTATGTCTTAAGTAAAAAAATTAAAACCATGTTCTACTCATCGATCTGCTGTTAAATACGTACCATGAGTCATTTCCTGAGATCAACTCTAGGATTTTCTTTTTTACGTTTGCATGTTTTACATAGCTCAGGTGGGTTCAAGGCCCAAGCGCTGAAGAGATTGGCTACGTTTCTCTCACCGCCATTTAATATTAGCAGATTCATATTTTTTTTGCATTTCTGGACTTCTTTTTCTATCCGTTTGTGCTTCATTGCGTAACTTGAACATCTGCGTGTTCATGTTGGATTGTTAATTTCTTACATTATATAAAATTGCTTCAATTCTATTCTATCATATTTGTGCTACAACTCGGAATTTTTGATAGAATTTTAAAATTAAACAACAAAGAAATGAAACAAAAGGCAACCACAAAATGAAAGAGGAGCATGAGTCAATGTGATGAGAAGAAAGTTTTTTTTTTTCAACTTGGCGGCACGTTTTATCCCTGTAAGCCAGAAAAGCACTTAGTGCAGAAGAACTAAGTAATCGTCTGTCTGTGGCTTTACTTTCTCTTCACAATAAAACATATTAAAAAAAAAAAAAATGAATAAAAACATGTATGCGCATTTTTGCACCTGCAGTTATTGTGAAGTTAGTCACATTTCCATTCTAAATCAAAATAAAGTTGCTTTTTTCATTGAAAATCTGTGAAACACTGAAACTACCACATATGATGTGATTTTCTTCAAAATGTACCTCTGAGGTCTGCAATACTGCCTGCCGTGTAAACTCTACTCTAGGCTAAAAACTTTAAACATTTACAAATACCCTCCAGCCGAGCGTAAAGCGCTGATCTGCATGTAACTGCTGCAGCTGGTGGAGTTGTGATAAAAGCGATTCAGGGAAAGTGCCAGGAATAGGCATTTGATGAAACACTTGGATATTCCTGGCAGCGTGTGAAGGATTTTCCTCAAAACAAGCCTTGCAGAACAGTTTGGAAGTGCTTGAGGGGAGATCTGGCAGCTCCTGTGAGGCTTTGACAGGTTTGACTCTGTCTTGTATGGGATGATGAGGACGAGACAGATGTTGTTGTGTCCTTGGCATTTATTGTGACATTAGGCATCTAATTAGTCTGAACAAATAGCTTTGCTCCTTCAATGTAGACATCATCATCTTTATTGATTTTGTTACAGGGTATTTGCTGGTTTAAATGGGTTCATTTTGGACACCGTTTATATAAGGCATAAGTTGGGTTGGACCCTGAAAATGAAGGCGAGAACATGAATTTGAATGGAACAATGAAAAGGTGAAATAATTGTAATACTCTGTTGTTTTGCTAATTATTGTGCTTAAAGGAATTGTTATTTTTTCATTTCATTATTATGTTCTGCTTTGTTCTGAAAGAAAAAAATAAAAGAACAAGACCCAACGTATTAAAATATTTTGTATTAAAATTAAACAATATATACGGTAATATTGCTATATATTATATTGTAGGTAAATGTGCTGTAGAAAATAAAAAAAAAACAATGCAGAAAAAACTCAAAAGGCATTAATTGTAATGGGTATAATAGTGGTCTTGAGAACCAAAAAAGATATAATAATGAAAGTTGTTTAAATGCCATTGTCTGTTCACACAATATCTGATTCAATTATATATCTGCAATTGGTTTCTCCAGTACAGTCCTCACCTGTTTCAATTCTTGCCTATTTGATCACACTCATAAAATTCAATTAGACAATTTCAATTCAAACCGTCTGTAGTGGTGAGCCTCAGGGCTCAGTCCTGGGGCTCTTCCTATTTATAATCATTATCCTCCCCCTCTCAGAACCCTAGACAGTAGAATATAAATTTTCATGGCTACGCAGATGACACCCAGCACTGCCTCTCCACCAACCCGTCAACCCCGCTTCCCCCTTCTCACGCTCCTTCTTTCCCTCACCACCTGCCTCCAAGATATGAAACTATGATTTGCATCATATAGTCTCAAGCTCTATTGCAGCAGAACAGAACTACTGCTCATTTGCTCAAACTCTTAAGTTGTCAGTTTTTGTCTTAATATCAACAATTGCGCTGTCTTCCCAGGTTAGAAGTCTGGGTGACATCCTTGACAGTTCATTCCTCCTCAGCCCGTGTTTCTCACCAAACCCAATATCTACCAAATTTATCAATCACCTTTATGGTTCAGGTTCTTGTTTTGACACGCCTGAATTACTGCTATTCCATATTTAACGGTTTACCCAAAAAAGCCCATAATGAACTTTATTTCATCCCACAATCAGTGGCTGGAAACATTACCTGCCTTCTCCACTGGCTGTCCATTACAGTATGCGTCAACTATTTACATATAATCTATCTTCATATTACCTTCAAGGCTCTACATAATCTAGCTCCCACATACATTTCCAGCCTCCTCGCACCTTAAACACCAGCACGTCCACGCCGCTATTCCTAAGCCAGTTGACGTGACAGAAAGGTGACAGATTGTTAAATATTGTTAATCCCTGTAAAACATGTCTGAGAAATCAAAATTTACTAAGTCAAAATTTCTTTCTGCATTTCATGTAATTTCACAAAACCAATTTTGCAAACTGCAGTTCTTGTGTTCTTCTATAGGAAATTGTCATTGTTTGGTTCATTCAAATTCATTCGGGATTCTCGTCTTCACTATTCAGCAAAACACTGAATGCGCGCGCGCGTGTGTGTGTGTGCGCACCACGCGCATCCGTTAATTGATGAGCGTTTCATAATACTAGCATCAAAAGAGAATTTTGCCACATACAGAGATCTAAGCTTAAACTTAGAGGAGCTGGTTGTTGAGAACAACACACCTAAGACATTTAATCCACTAATCCTTCACGAGGAGCTGGAGTATGTTAGTATTGCCATTGAGGTCGACGGAGACCTTGTTAATAAGACAAGGTGGTGAGCAGAGTCAAGCGTGAATGGCAATGAATTGCAATGAATTGACTATTTTCAAAGTGGGTCAGGAAGTACTCGCTGCTAAGTAGACAGTGCAGAGAATAGAAATGGAAGGAGACAGTGTCAAACAGTTCATGATGAAAGCGTTGGATAATAGAAGCACTGCGTTTTCCGATTGTCAGTGGGAAATCCAAAGCTAAAGACGTGGCACTTGTGGAGCTCTTTGGGCGAATTGGTTTTTCTCTAGTAGTCTCTTGAAAATCTAGCGGACGTAAGTACAATCACAGGATTGCTTTGAGATGGAGTTATTTACAAGAGAGAAGATGTTGGAGTGATGCTAGCCGATGGCCTGTGCACATGAATACATTTACCTAATGCCTTTCTTTAATTATACTACCATCCTCAGTGTGTTAAGATTGTGACATCGGTTCAGTTTTTGTCTGAAACGTATTTGTTTGTGCTGTACTAGTTTTTCTCTTCTTGTCCTGCGTCCCGGTTATTTTTCGTGTTTTTCAAATCGTACAGGAAAGTTCTAGACTTGTATTGTGTTGGCCGGATGCCTCTGGTTTTGGTTTTGCCCTTTGTGGCTGTTTTTTTTTTACGCTTGT
>SOMO01000049.1:158656-170148 GCA_028128575.1 Paedocypris carbunculus | reverse complement strand
AAATACGGTACTTTTAAATTTACACGACACATTTGTTAACAGTATTAGCCATTACAGCACGTTAATACTGAGGTATAAATGCAGTTTTGAAATAACGCGCAGCCCCGATCTACTGTAAAACAATAGTAGTCACTTTGGATTAGAGCTTCAGGCAAATGCACATAATATAGCACATGCAAAAAAGAAAAAAAAGTTCTGGATCAGGCTGGCTTTTAGTCCACACTTTATATTAAAATATTCTTTTCCGTCAGAAAAGCAAAACGTTTACCTCCAATCAATCCACGATAAGACAGTCTCTGAATGGGTCGCTTGTGGGACAGGAGAAAAATGACAAATTGGCTTCGTTTAGAAACACACAGCAAGTTCACAAGAATAAAAGCCTCTGTTAGTTCAGGCAGATTTTACTCAACCATAAAGTCCCCCGCTTCCTCTTATGATGGATTAAAAGTGACTTCCTGTGGAGTCGAGAGACTCGAGGCATTTGAAATTCTTGGCGGGAAGAAAAGTATGTGAAGAATTCAAGAAGGAGGGATAAAGAAAAGGGGCCCTTCAGATAACCCACAATCTGGCAGACATTACAACTAACGGAAAAGTTCAACAGCACAGTTTGTTTCACTGAACAGTGAACAAAACAACGACAAATTCATTTACTTTAAAAATCATTTACATAATATAAACACACTTTATCTTAAGATATATGTTGAAAGGTTCAGTATTTTGTGTGTGGTGAGTTAACATTTATAGCCCAATGGAAAAAAATATCTATTTGAGGGTGTCAAATGTCATATTTTCAAATACAGTATCTATATAAGCAGTGGATAGCAAAAAACATGTGTTTAATCACCTTACGGTAAAAGAAAAGTTGTAAAGAAGCGCCGCTGTTCTTACCGGTCATCGTTTCCAATAGCATCCTCAAACGCTTGAGAGAGACGCTTCAGTCTCCGCAGGCCTTTAGACACACAGTCCAGATCTGCATCAAACTGCCTGTGATGGGACAGACAGCGTGGCTCACAGGTTTAATCGTTCTTAAAAACACAGTGTTGTCTTAATAATGTGAAGCAATGCAGAAATGTACATATAAATTTAAATCTGGACATTATGTTTTTCTCTGAATTAGTTTGGCACAACTTGAGTTCATTTAATAAAAAGCAGCAAGCGTCACTTGGTCTTAGTTTTAAACTGCTTATTAATGAGCACTATTTGTTGCACGTATCTTCCTAGCATTAGCAACATTATCCATTTAATCTGAATTTGCTTGTATTAACCTTTTTAGTCTTTTAATCATGTAAACATATAAACATTTATATTACTACAAAAAGTAAAATTTACCATCGTAAAAAATATAATCTGGATATTTCTGATATTGTCTAAAATATAAATATTTGAGACAATGTTCTACATTACATACACCATTATACTGTATTATGTTATATTATATGTGATATAATATCAAATGCTGTGCTATATTATATACAGCACTATTATATATTATAAGAAATATATATTTAGAAGACTATACACAGAAATATTTTTAAAAATTGCCCTTGTCAACAGCACAAAGTGAAAGATGTCTTACCGCCTGTTTAGAGTGTTGGGGGATGCGAAGGGGCTTTTCAGAGCTGCCATTCGCACCAGCTGCCTCCTCGTGCCCCACGTCCTGACGGTCCTAGCTGCGGAGTCGCTGTCCAGACAGGTGCGAGCTCCTCGAGGGGTCCGCTTGATGTTCGACCTTGGGGTTCGTCTGGGTGTGCGGGCAGCAGATCGTTTTGGGGTTTGTGACGTCCCAATGCAATCACCGTCCTCTCTGTCAGACATTTTACCAGGCGTCGCGACTAGACACTCCTGGCGTGGCTGTCTGCTCTTTTGAAACCTCTGAGAATAGAGAGAAAAAGATAGATTTAGAAAAACGCATTTCAACACTTTTGCTTGGTGTTTATAAGGAAATGAACCTGGTAGACATTTCCAATGGAATTTTTTGCACTGCGGGTCATTTTGAGGACAGCACTGGCCTTTTGGTTGGCCTGAAGTGACTCCCAGGTGGGATTCTCGGAGATGCTGACATTGGATTGCACCTGTTTGAGGGGCAGTCGCTTACGCAGAGACATTCTCAGAGAGTTCAGCGAACTGGAGGAGCGCATCTTCTTAAACTGCTGTGGTGCTTCGGGCGAACTGTCAAGGTCAGACTCATCAAGGACAGCGTGTGCCCTCCAGACCCCGCTCATGGTTGTGGACGTCATTCTGAGAATGTGAGTGAAAATGCCTGTGAGGGGAAACAAAGCCAGAGAAACTTTACTTTTTAAAGTCACCAATATTAATTATTTCAGGGTGGTCATAAATTATGACCATAATTATGAATATCTAATATGAGATTTAAATTATGACGTTCCTATTGGTGAGACAAATAATGGTTTGTCTGACTGTCAGTTTACCTGTACAGTACACACACACACACACACACACACACACAATGTGGTAGATAAAATTATTCAAAATACAATTATATTATAAATAATTGTATAAAGAAACACTGGAACAAAAGCCAGTGAAACATTCTAGCCACAAACATATTCTGGTTTTTTTTACTGTAGATATTTCATTCACACCAATGCATTGTTTTGCAGAATGCATAAGCCAACAAGTTTAAATAAAGTTGATTAAATACTCTAATAAGTGTTTTAGCTCAAACGATATTAGATTTTTACAGATAAAGACAGAAATTCTGTAAATGTAGCCAATAAACGTACGTGGCAGATCAAACGGATATGCAGTTACAGTATTTGATACAACGGTTCACTGTAACGTTTTAGTTTGTTGGAATCGCGCTGAATTTTTAGAGAACATGAGAAATAAAAGTTGCTTAAAGATTCGAATATTTCGTTTCGCTTTTAGAGTTTCATTTTAAAAACATGGATTAGACCGGTTATACACAAAAACATATACGCTGCAAAATGCATACAACGAAGCTATAATACGAATGCGCCCTCGTGTGCTCTTCACAAACAATAAACTTTTAAAGTTATTAAATTCGTTAAAAAAAAAAAAACAAGATAGTTTAGTAAACTTCGACCTTACCGTTCTTTGAACTAAAATACGGTTTGGAGCTCTCGTTGTGAAGATTCACTTTGTTTCCAGAGTCAGTTTGAATTTGGCGGACCGCTCCCTGTTCCCTACAGTCCCACCCACAGTGGGCGGGTTCCGTGCCCTGATTGGCTCAGCGAACAGTTCCGCGCAGGCGTTCAAAACGTCTCCTTGGAACAATTGTATTGTAATGCTAAACTCACCGTTCATTTTCATGTTTAACTTCCCAAAGTGCTGCTGATAGTTTAGTAAATATACATTACAAAGAGCAGCCTACATTTGGATGGACGGGATGGATCGACAGATAAATAAACAGACAGACAGATATAGATAGATAGATGATAAACATCGTAACAAAATGTCTGAAAAATAATAATGTTGTTTTGTGGAGTGAACTCCTGAAAAACAGTACAACTACACACAACTTACAAAAGAACATTGCTTTATGGTAGTGTGTGTCATTTATGAGGATGGGTGAAGGTTAAGTGTTTCTATTCTTCCATTTAATGGGCAATTTACAGCAAGAAAAATCCAGGCCTTGAGAACATACAGTGTGGGATTCACTTTAATGAGTTTATTCAACTTTGTCTGAAAGAGACAGCGCTCGTCATTGTTCTAGGAGTGCCTTTAGTGGGTTCAACCTCAGCTTTAGTTTCAGACTGTATAATTTTAGCAAAGTTGCAAATACTCAGAACAAAGAACATATTTATTGTATAATCTCAATAAATAATTGTTATGTGTTCATCTTTATTATAAATTAATAAGATACAAAGATTAAAAAGCATCTGAAATTCAATCTGACGGGTCCTTTATTAAATGTATAAAACTATGTTTTTGTTCAGGTTCATTGTTGTCGTCAATTGTCCAGTCCAGAAAACGGCTGTTTGGTTTAGCTCTATAGATTTTCAGTGGTGTTTTCTGAAGCACTGGAAGTATAGATAAAAAATTATAATCAATTAATCATGCTTAATTAATACATACATAATAATTACAATTATAATAATTACAATTAATCAATATGTAGGCACAAACATTTAAATTTGCCATATATACATACCTTTTGAATTTTATCCCTTCTAGCGATCATTGCAAAGAGAACTGTGCAAAGAACCACCACCACTCCAGCAATTGTAGGTCCTACCGGAAACTTTAAAACTTTATCTAAATGTAAGAAAATAATTAAGATAAGACAAATAAAAAACTTTAAGGAACAAGTTTGGGCTGCAATCACGTTCAAGAAGAGAAGACAAACCTTCCACTGTGATTATAAAGGCCTTACTCCTGACCCCATGGACCGGCGAGGTGGTTTCACAGATGTACGTCCCCTGATGCTCATCGCGTTTGAGTTTTCGAATAGTCAGTTGGGATGAGATACCATTGTTGGTGGTTTTGTAACTTCCACTAGTCAAATCCAAGATTTCACCATCTTTTTTCCAAGCCACAGCAACAGCTGGATTGGCTTGAACATCACAGACTAAAGTCAGGTCACTTGTTTCTTCAGCAGACACATCTTCAGTGCCGTTAATATTTGGGGGAACTGTGCAAATAGAATGAAAAACATAAAAAAAATTTCACAAAACTTCTATTAAAAAATTCTACATAATAATAGTAGAAAACCATTAAGAATGCATTTCTTTAGTATTGTAGTTTTGAACACAATAACAGAAACCCTCACAGACTTCTGCTTTTTAAAACATCTCGCATCCTTGAGGAAATTTCAGATTTAATTCTAAAATACTTCTTACTGAGTACGCTGAACAAGATACTCACATCGGACGTTGAGCTGAATGGAGCTGTTGACGCTCTTCTCGCCCTTTAGCTGGCACTTGTAGATGACCCGGTGGTCGTCTCTGGTGACCGGCTGGACACACAAGCTGCTCCGGTTCAGACGGTTTGCTTCACTCAGTTCCACCAGAGCATCATTTCTGTACCACTGCAGTTCTTTCAAACCAGACGGATTGAAGCTTTCAACATTTATACAAGTCAAAGTGACGGTTTCCTCCACCGCGGTCTGGATGAGCTGTCCAGCGGCCTGGGGACACGACTCTATGGTGACCGCTGCTCCAACACATTCACAGGAAGCAAATTATTCAGCATGGATATATAGTACTCACTATTCATTTAGTCTAGTAAAATATTACTCCAGAATGTCATTTAAAGGCAAACTCTGCACTCGACCCAGTGAATTGTAGTTAAAATGTGAACTTAATTTCGAAACACAAGGTGTGAAATATTACCTTTGCCTCCGCTGACACAACAGAGCAGAAGCAAGACCGCTTTAGCCCATTTCTTCATCTTGGTACACATTCAAGACCCTGATCTGAAAAATAAAAGTTTTTTTTTTTATTTTGAGCATATAAATACTAAAAATGAACTATCGGTAATTCTTTTTTCTAAAAGGTACTAACATTTTAAAAAAGAGTATGTTTGGTATTAAAAATATATACTTTGGATAAACACAAAAACTAAATTTTCATTGGCGCACCAGATAACAAAAACGCTGTTTTATGATATTAAAAACTGGACACTTTAAACATTTCTGTTTACATTTCAAACCAGTTCACACTATTTACATTTCTGAGCATCTTCTTCATTTAGTGAATGTCTGTGTTAATCTTGATACATTACAACTTGTATATACAACTTAATTGTATCTGTTTTTGAATAGGTCAGTCACTCTTTGATAAACAGTTTATTATTTATATATAATCTAATTAATGTTTTGACCTTTTCATTAATAAAAAAAAAAAAATTGAATGCAGCAGTACCAATTTATTTGAACTTTTAAATCAAATATGTCTAAAAGTAAAGATCCGTTTATCTCAATAGTGAAATTATGAATTCTAAACCACTTTCACACATTTCAAACATCTCTTTCTTGAATTTAGCCTGAGTTCCATAAAAATCCACAAGCCCTTTTCGACAGCACTCACCTCTTGGCAAGATGATTCTCTGGAAATGTCAGGTACAATCCAGAGATTGCGAGAGGCGCTTGTCTTCACGCCGCTGGTTTATATATTTGGCAGAATGAGATCTTTACAGCTCTTACGTCCCCTCCCGATCACGGACCTTTAGCAGTGTTGTGCAAAACCAGGATGGATTCTGAGTGTCATCTCAGTGTGTCCAGGAAAAAACAAAGTCTTGTAAAGATACAGTCAAGCTCATAAACCCCGGGTGTGATATGGCAGATCATTCACAATAAAACACTCGCACTAAATCTCTCTCAATCAAAACATCTGTCCCTCTGTCTGTCTGTCTTCATCATCCATCCATCCGTCCGTCCGTCCGTCCGTCCGTCCGTCTGTCTATCTGTCTATCTGTCTATGTCTATCTGTCTATGTCTATTTGTCTGTCTGTTGGTCTGTCTGTTTGCCTGCCTGCCTGTTCATCCATCTTTCCATGCATCTGTCTGCCTGTCTGTCCATACATCTGTCCATCACTCCAGCCATCCATCCGTATCTACGCATGTCTGTCTGTCTGTCTGTCTGTCTGTCTTTGTACCTAGTGGTGAATATATTCTGGTGGTACAATGGTGCCTCAGTCTAATCAAGACCAAAGATTGATCCTCAGTCGGGACAGTTTTGTTTATAGTTTATTTTTGTTTGTGTTCTTTTTGTGTTTGTGTTCTCCAAGTGCTTGATTTCCTCACACAGTCCTAAATTTTCCCCAAAACAATGAGTCTTGGACCTGTCTGTACATCGCACACCACGATTGGATTGGATCATGATTTCAGTCCCAGAGAAACTGAAACTGGCGTTCCCTGTGACTTAAGGGAAAGCTTTAGAGATTGTAAGTACTGACTTGATAGCTTTCCTGTAGATCAGTCACTAAAGCTCTGTGCTGCCAACACCAAGGGGTGGATTTACTGGCAAGTATGACTTGTTTTACAGTTTTCTCAGTCACTTTAGTACAATTCTCAGATCAGAATGAAATTCTGAAAACTATTTGTTCAGTCTTTACATCATGATGTCACTTGTGCACATCATATAAGCAGTTTCTCACTTCTTTGAACATGATGCAATTGCTTTGGTACATCATGCAAATTATAATGTACAATTCTCAGCTCTTTGTACATTATCAATTGTTTATGTCATATTGATCAAAATGTATTATATAGTTCACTGTGCAATAGTCCTACTCGTCAAAACACCTAGTCATTATTTGCAAAATGGTTGATCAAGTTGTCTTAATGTGACAAACATATTTCTATACATCCAATTATATGTTTTATTTTAAATCTGTCCTGAATTGGTAAATTGCTCTGAGGTGACTTGACTTCCTCTAACAAAAGTGCATCTCATTGACAATCAATGGGCAAGTATATACTGTATATGGCTGAAGCACAACACAATGTTCTATGTCTGACAATGGAAGGACAAGGAACTGGACGGGGTCAACAGCCAGAGAGAAGAAGAAGAGGACGAGGCTGCGTGGTGGAGGAGTTAGGGGGGGAAATCGAGTAAGAGCCACACTTGTAGACCATGTTGGCAACCATGGGTTCGCAATGGCTGAAGCTGGTAAAAGGGTGCAGCCAAATGTTGGGAGAACAACTGTGTCCTCAATCATTCAGACCTTTCGTCGAGAGAACCAAATCCTACTGCACTGCCTGTACTCCTTGTCCTATCTTATTTTTTTCCCCTTTGTGTTACTGTTTGCAGTGGGTTTTTTTCCATATTGGTATGACATGGTCTGTCAACAAATTACAATATAAACAATAAAAGTGTAAATGTGAATCTTGTCCAGTCTCTTGCAATCAAACAAAAAGGTGTAACTTACATTTTACAATAATTGTCATCAAAACTTTAGCCATAGTTTACATCAGAACCTCCCTATAAAGTACACAGTCATATTGACAATATGACCAAGTGTCTTGTTCGTAGACAATGACTTGACATTCTGATAGCACTGACATGTTCAATGACATAAAGACTTAGTTTTGAGAGATGAACTAAAGATTTTGAGCAAGTTACAGGCTTTAGCAAGAAATCAGTGTTTCGCTGTTTGTGCAAATTGTTGTCGGAAATGCACACACAAATTAGCAATCTTCAATTCTGATCTGAGAATTGTACTAAAGCGACTAAGAAAACCTGTAAGTTTAGTAATGTTTTAGTCAATTTAGTAAAACGAACAAAAAATATGTACAGTATTTGTTCAAAAATTGTCCACCAGAGTGCGTAGTTTTACCACTACAATTAAACTATACCAAACGTCCTTAATCACGGAGGTGAATAGATCAGAGTTCTTGTAAGTTTCCTTTTCTGTTGTAAAATGACAGTTTATACAATAAACCAGTTGAAAATGTGCCTTTTTTGGCTCAATGCCTTTCTGATGTCATTTTTTTTAATTAGCCTTAGTCGACAGAAAAAATCACTGCAACAAAATTATTTGAACATCTATGAATTTATTTGTTAGGTGAATTACTGGGAATTGTACTGAGAAGCTTCTTGGATAAGATTTGTTTTATATAAACAGTTATTAATTGTAATTCATTCTGCAGAAACTATCCCGGAATGTTTTCATTCCCAGAAACCAGTTCATACCCATCAAGAACTACATAGACTCCATTACCCAAAAACCTCAGTACATGATTGAGTTTAGGTCTGTTTGTGGTTGTGCAAACTCTAGCACACACACACACACACACACACACACACACACACACACACACACACACACACACACACACACACTTTAATTACCTTATTTATGATTCCATCCATCCCTCTTTAAAGTCTCCACACTTCTTACTGCAAATCTGATAAGACATGATCAGGTCTAAAGGTTGTCATACCACATTTCACATGCACATAGTAGTAACTAATCAGAGTGGATTCTGCATTTGAAACATTTCCCTGTGGCTCAAGCTGTACCGTTTGTCATGGGTTCAAGTCCCAAAGAGACCATGAAGCCATGAGTTCCAAAGCATCTGTTTAAAGAGAAGAAACATTTCCAAACAATCAAATATGTAGCCCAGTTGCAGGCTTTTTGATGTATCGAAGTGAAATCTCAAATTCAACATGTCCCACTCAAATCTAAACAGAGTGAAATTAGCTCGAGTTTAAATCTTGTTGTATAAGAGCCGTGGAATTGAAAAGCATTACTGTTTAACCGACCAGGCACGTTAATGACCAAAGGTTGTTTGAGATGTGCCAGCCATGGCCGCAGAAGCATGGCCAGACTCCAGCGCGGGAAAACGGCCAGGAAGGAATTAGCCAAATTCAGGTAATCTACACATTTTAGGTCAGATTTAATCTGCATAAGAACCAGCAACGGTGTCACACTAAAGAGTCTGGACACCAGTGTGGACGCTTGAAACGCAGATTCGGGACCATGCAAGCCAACGCAAGACTCCCTTGCAGATGCATTCTGATGAAGACTGTCGCAGGCCAACAGCCTAGCACGAGCTCCTCAGTGATCGGTTATTTACATAGGCATTCTTGATAAGATTACCGCTGCGTTTAAGAAGTACAAAAGGCTAACCCGCCCCTTACTACAGCCCCGGATGCTGCTGTGCTCCAGGCAGGCCATTATAAAGAGGCGGCATGTGACCTGCCTCTTCTGGGCTCATTGGGTGACTGAAGCAGGTTACTCAATCAGTGTGTCAGCACAATCTGATTCCATTCTTTCTGACTCCATGGACTGATAACTAGAAATCACTGTTGTAGAGACGTCCTCGGTCTTTCTGCCTCCTCGTCCTTTCCTCTTGGCTTCTCACAGTTGGCAAATGGCGAGCGCTGAGCAAATCCCCGAGGCAACGGCGTGTGGTTTGAAAGTGTTTGGCTGCAGATGGGTTCCCCTGGACTACAGAGTGGAGCTGTATCACGTCCTGCGCCTGACCGGGCCCCTGGTGAGTGTCCTGCTCTTCCATCACCCTCTCTTGTACCCCAGCAGGGCCATAACTGACTTGAAAAGACTGGAACATTGGCAGAACTCAGAGAGAATTAGGTTTCAAGCTTAGCTTCTGCAAACGTTGGTTCTAGTGGTAATGGGAGATGAGATTCTTATGAAACTGATCACTGCTGCTTTTTTACAATGACATAGTGATAGTAAAANAATTTTTTGTGAAGCCGGTAAATCTAATTTGCTCTGAATCATCTGCCATTTTCAGAAGTGACGTGATGGAATTGCCATTTGATCAATAGCTTTATCACACTTTATCACACCACACTGCAACAACTAATCGTTTCTTTCCAAACCGTGTGAATGGTCATGTTTCTGCAGCTTATCTCGCGGATCCTGAGCTTCCTCCTGCCCTTCGTTACTACAATATTCTGCGGGCACCTCGGAAACGCTGAGCTGGCGGGATATGCCCTGGCCTCCGCGGTAAAGCTCCACACGGACCATTTCAGGGTTCACGGATGTAATCAGAAAGATTCTCATTCATTCTAGAATATTCTAACTCACATTCTGCGCATCTTAACAAGCAGCTCAATCCGACATCAGTGCCTGTAAAAGAATATTAATAGTCATGTGATTTATAGACATGGTTCAAGACATATTTATTGAACTTTAGCATTTACTCCTTTACTTTGAGTGTGTCTGTGACGATGAAATCAATATCTATGATCATAGCATAATTTGTTCCCTTCAGACCTTAAACGTGACCACCACAGCCACGGGGTTCGGTCTCGCCCTCACCTGCGATACACTCGTCTCCCAGGTAGGTCCTGAGGTTCTTCTGTTCTCGCTGTTAGTTGTATGCTCACGATTGGTTTGATGCTTGAAACTGAATTTTTATTAAGAAATCTCTCTCTCTCTCTCTCTCACACACACACACACACACACACACACACACACACACAGAGACAACATTTTTAGCTATTTAAGTAAGACTATGGTCTCACAATTGACTGGCATACAAAATAATATACAGCACCCCCACTTTCCGCAAGTTAGTTGTTATGTGGGACTAGCTGTTTTATTTTACTAGTTAAATCGGTCAAAGCGTGTAGCAGCACACGTCACTTTGAATTAAAACACCAGACAAATGCAGAAATAAACAATATAAACTATTCCCACCCAGTGGAGCGAGAACAAAAGCGGTTCAATTGATTCTTCTGATGCTCTGTTGTCCACGAGCAGACTTTTGGCAGTAAGAACCTGAAGCGCGTGGGGGAGATTCTTCAGAGAAGTATAATTATCCTCCTGCTGTTCTGTCTGCCATGCTGGGCCGTTCTCATCAACGCAGAGTCAATCCTCCTCGCCATGAGGCAAGAGCCAGAAGTGGCCAGGTCAGACAACCGTCCTCTCCTGCGGAAACATTCAGAGAAACACGTTAACATCTGTGTGCACTTTTATCGCACCTTGTTAATGCAATGGCATGCAAAACCACACACACACACACACACACACACACACACACACACACATAGATGAAAGATGGGCAGACAGACAGCTACAAACAGAGGGAAGGA
>SOMO01000049.1:86890-101761 GCA_028128575.1 Paedocypris carbunculus | reverse complement strand
AAAAAAAAAAAGAAAAGACCTTACCTTTGAGTTTTTGTAAAAGTCGATGCTGGAAAGCAGTGTATCGGAGAGCATGTAGCCAGGGCTGAACATCCTGCTGTTTGCACGTGCTCAAAGCTTCACTGTAAAGCGGTATAAGGCAGTCCTACACGGAACAAAACATCAGTTATACATCAGCATCCATCCACGCCATGTGACGAAGCGCACCTCAGGTTGCTGATTACAGAGGGACATCTCCAACGAGTTGGCACAATGTAACTGCAGGGTGCTAATAGTGGGCAAGGAGTCTGACAGAGTAAGCGTGGCGAGACGAAGCGGTCCCAGAGAAATGCGACCCGTCTGCTTCAGGAACTTCACTAGAGTGCTGAGGAGAGAACATGCAGTGCTTACTAAAACCTGCCAGCCGTGGAACACAACACAACACAACAATTGTACTCACTCGGAAGCGGGAAAAGCCTTTGGCTCCTGCTCGTTGTTAATGGCTGTGATGGCCCCCACTGCACTTCTGAGGAGCTGTACCTCGATAGCCTTCTGGAGCTCTGATGGATCTGGACTCAACACAGCTGGTAAAAGCCTCTTCAGGTCTGCAAATCATCCAGATAACGTCTGATCAACTAATCCTCCAAAAAAAACACACAGGGTTATTCTTATGTGATGCTGATTATACCAATCTTGTCTTTTGTTGTAGAATTCAGAAGACCAAAATCATCCCCGGGGATCAACTCCAGCTGAGCGCAACATTCCGCAAAATCCCCCTCCTCAAACCGGCTTAGAGCTCTGCAGCACAACGGCAAGATTATGGACCAATCCAGAACCAGGAACTCAGAGACGGAGGTTTCGAAGCAGCCCACCTGATGTAGTTGAAGTCCGTCTTGAGGTTGACGCTGGAACTGCTGCTGTTTTTTTTTAGATTGGTCATGCTGGCTTGCCACTCCTGCACAGACTCCCAGTCATTCAAGGCCACGTAACACTCGCACGCCTTATTAGCCAGGAAGTTGAGAACTTCGGGAGAACAATCACTGGATTTCAACAGCACCGTCTTTCTTCCCTCACCTACATTCCAGTCAACCAAAAATAAAATTCACGTGAAATCTCAACAGACAGCAGGTTCAGGATAAATAGATGGATAAGCTGCTCACCAGCAACAGAGTGCTTTGGACTGGAGGTGTTGGTGAGCTTCAACAAGGAGCGGTCGAATCCTTTTATAGAGCAGTCCATTCCTGTGATGGCACAAAGCTGCTCTTGGTATTCCAAAGCTGCCTTTTCAAATCTGAGTGAATAAAACAACAAGGATAAATACAGTCGTACTTCGATTTACAAATGTCTCTACTAATGAAAGTTGAGTCACAAAGCGCCAAGATCATCCATGCTGCTTAAGAATTCATCCATGTTGCCCAAATACCTACCGTCCCTCAGCCTGCAGCGCCACTGAACCCAACCAGCCCAGGCTCTTGCCGGTGTAGGCCAGGCTCCAGGACGCCAGACCCTGTATTGCTTCGGGACATCGCAGTTCACACAAAGCCTCTACCAGCATGGTGACTGGCACCTCCATCTCAGGACCCTACATAAATGCAGAAAGGGGTTTGGTTTTTAATGGTTGTAAATCACCTGCTTTTTCTCAGAAACCACATTTTAATTGTGGAATTAGCAATAATACATTTCAAAACTATATTCCCCTGCACTATAATTATACTTTAAGCCAACATCCTGTGGCCCACGGGCCATATTCATCCTCCCGCTCTTCATTTCATTCCATTCCATTCGATTTGATTGGATTTTACCTGTGCACTGGTGTTCTTGATCTCGGCGAGCAGGTCAAAGCCATGTCGAACCGTCACTGCAGGCTGACCAGAGAGAAGACCCACTCTCATCAGGGCCAAGCGAATTCTTGTTAGCCAATCCTGGCATGTCTGTCGGTTTGTGTAGAAAAATGTTCGAATTCCCTAAAAGACAAAAGAAGTGATGCATGGAAGTCAGATGAACATTTCTACAAAAAAAAAAAATGAAAAACATGAAATATTGGTGGTGGCTTATAAGTTGCTATAAAAACCTCACAAATTACTTTGACAGAATTAAGCAAAACTCAATGATTTGCAATTTCTCCGCATCAAAGAGAACATAACAAATTTTATCCAAAATATCATTCCATCCTTAGCCATGTAAATTAACGATAACAAAGGTGTGTATATAAATAAATAAAGAACATAAGAACCTTTGGTGGGGCCGTCAGAGCACTGGCACAGCCTTCATAGGCGTTATACATGAGCTTTTCTAAATTTTCCAAAAACTGCAGCAGAAGAGCCAGACGAAGCTGATTGGTGTGATGTCCCTCGTCGCTCTCTCCTCCACTCCACTGACTCAGCTCCTGCTCAGTGTTCAGACTGTGAGCGGCCAGGCTGCGGATCATACCTACACCACAAAGACATAGAAAAACGTCTAATTAAAAACCATGTTATTGTAAGCAGCAGCATAACTAAAAACTTGAGAAAAACATAATGCTACTTTTAAGTAATCCACAGTTAATTCAATAATCAGGTGCTTGAGATTCCGTTTCAGGCCGAGAACTTTTAATTAAATGCATCACTATTGAAAACACATGAAGCAGATTTTTTTCATTAAAGTGGTATCAGACCAATCAAATTTTACAAGAAAACCCTGATCACATTCGGGCGGCGGAATCGTATCAGTTTTTTTGCTTAATTGTTTCTTCACGTTGTTCCAACGAGACACACGTGATCATTTAAAAAGCTCCAAACGGAATCTGGAGTTTCCGCTCACTAACCTTCGATGGTTTGGAAGGTATCCTGGGCTCGTCCCAAAGGAGTGCGCAGTTTAGAGAGAACGGTGAACTGAGCGGCTTCCCACACAGCCCACTGCCACAGCACAGCTTCGGTTTTCAGCAGGGGACGAGGGACCATGGCCAAGTCTTTCTTCTCCAGACGCTGACAGCTGTGGTACAGCCGTTCTAACCAGGAGTCTTTGCTGCAAAACCACCAAGAAATATGATGTAATTATGAATAAAAAATTTATATTTTATATAGTTAACTATTTATATTAATATTTATAATATCTATAATATAATGACCTATCGGATGCTCTTAGGTTTGTCATCTTTGTCTATAGCAATATTAATTCACCAAGTCTGTGGCAGTGAAATGAACAACAGCTTGTTTTTGATTTAGTCTGTAATTATCATTGTCAGCCTCGTGTCAATCACAAGTCAGTGCGAGCCGTCCTGGCCACCTACTCACCCACCACGATGAACCGTTCCATACAGGATAAAGCCAATGAGGTCAGAGAAGTCCTGTGGGTGGAATGTGTTGCTAGGCACTTTGCTCATGTGTCGGCGGATAGCCAGAGAAATCTCTTTAATCTCGGAGCGACTATGGGTGCTGCCGGGAGACAAATAGAAAAAAAAAATAAACCATCATGGAGGTGAAAAGCAGCGTTCTCTTGTGTGGATTCACGAACCTCAGAGAAACGTGCATGGGAATCGATTTCAGCAATTTCCCAAAGTTCTGCCGGACTCGGACGGCTGAGTGGACTAACTGAACACGGCACACGTCCACACACCTGCACAGAGACAAACCAGATGTTTCTCTTCGGGAGTCAGAGATAATGCCGCTCTACTGACTGTGGTGGCAAACAGAAGGTTTTATACCGATGCAGAAGCTCTGTAGTCAAAGATGGCGACAGAATTTGCAGACTATTACAAGCCTGTAGGCAAACGCTGGGGTCTTCGTTCAGGCCTTGAAAGAACAACAATTGATCGGACACATTCTTCAAACTAACAAAACAATGAGCTGTTCATCTAAACGCATGTGAATGGTTCCCGTTGCATTGTGTTGATAAAAAAGAAAAAACAACTCACAATTTGCAAGTAAGCCTTTGCAAAATTTGTGAAAAGAGGGAAGTGAGAAGAGGGGAGAGTAGGTTTCAGATTTCTTCATCAGCAGAGACACTTCCAGCGTCCAGGTGAGCAACAATCGCCTGTAAATAGAAGGTGAAAGACAAGTTGTTAAACTTTGAAAGTTGTGAACTGTGCACATAAACTAGTATACTACTAGTGATTTTGGTGAAAAACTAATTTCTCACAATTTTTACTCTATTATAGATTCTAGATTGATAGACTATTGTAGTATTTTATTGACACAATGAGCAAAAAGTTAAAGGTAGGAAAAAGTCAAGAGTAGCAGATATTTTAAAAGATACATTTGTCAGGTGATACAATTTTGTCACAGTCAACTATAAATGCAAAATGAAAAAAAATGTTACAAATAAGACAAAAGCAAATGGAGGATTTAATATCTCAACGAGGATTGAAACTTTTCCACAACATTTTTAAGTCTTTATAGTTAATCAGCATGAAAAGATAATGCACAATTGATGCTTTTCTCTGCTAAACTCCCAGAACAAGCTGCTAATAAAAGACTGATATAGATAAATCACACTGTATCTTTTTTGCTCGCTCTGTTCAGCATGAAGACAGACACACTATAAACAGTTACAAATAGTTTCCATCTTTCAATAGTGTCACAGCTAAAAATAAACACCAAACACAAAAATCCTTTGTCGTTTTATTTGCCGGTTACAAAGGTCTGGCCAGAAAGGCATCAAGCAGAGCTCAACATGCTCTAGTTTTGCTTTGAGCCTCAGAGCAGCATTATTAAGCAGTTTTACCGTAAAGGCAATATCAATACTGAACAATTGGCATAATTTCAACCCATTTTCTCTTTAATAACATTATATAACCCAACCTAATACAATCATATATACACCCTAAGACTATAAATTAAAAGGAACTACAAACACAAGTCCAAAAAGAAAAGCAAAAGTAGATGTGTACCTCGCTTCAGGATTGAGATGATCCTTGCTGAGCAGCATGCCTAACAAATTAAGAAGCGTGCTGAAATGCCTTTTGGTTGCCGTGGTTACTGTGCTGATGACAGCAACATCAAAAAGTGAAGGAGACGAAGAGCTCAGGCTGCTTGAAATGAAGTGGTCATGTCTGAAAAGAAAGAGAGAGAGAAAGAGAAGAGTTTTTTTTTTGTTTTTGATGAACACTGGCACAGATGTTAAACACCATTGGCTTTTTCATAAATGGCATTGCTCCTAAACTTCATATAAAATAAACACGAAATTAAAACAGTTTATTTAGTGAGGCGAAATTGTATAAAAGGCCATTGGGAACCATATAGAAATAGTGTCCTGCAATCTATTAAGTGAAAACACTTAAAACCCGGAGCAGTGGGCAGTCTTAAGCCATGACGTTTTGAAAGCAATAAATCAAATGACAGTTTATATTTAATGATAAAGTATGCTCTCAACACACTGTTGGCCTGTAGACCTGAAATCATGTATTCACTATTTCACGAAAATAAAAGGAAGAACGAAAAACAAACAACAAAGAGTGTACACACAGATCTGCAGCACAATAAGCACATAAAGCCAATAAAGCATCACAATAGTTACCTGGTGCAGTGAGAGTAGAGCGTGTAAAGGACTGCGTACTGAACCGCTGGATGATGGACGGCCAGATCAGAATGAACCACAAGCAGATTCTGACTAAGCAAGGCGAAAACAGTAGGCGACAAGGCCCACATCTGGAACGCAGACGGAACGGATTAGTCAACCTCTTCTATCTCGCCTCACAAAGTGTGTGTGTGTGAAAATATACATAGATCATGGCAAAACATTCCATCTCAAAATCTGAAATTGTGAGACAACACTGACCCCGATAAGAGAGTTCTTGGTGTTGCCGATAGTGGTAAGAGCACTGAGGTTGAAGATGAGGATAAACTCTGCTCTCTCTGGGCTGAATTGTAATTGGTTGAAGGCAGGATGTTGTATAACTGGACAGGCAGCAGGCAGCGCCAGAGGGCTCAGCAAACTGTTCAACGCACAGCCCATCTCGCCCAAAACCAGCTTATAGGCCGCCTCCAGGGTGGGGATGTTCTTCAGGCTCAGCACAGCATGATACACTCCGTGCGCCGCTGCCATCACCTGCTCAGCAAAGATCCAGAAATTGTGGTGAAACGGCACAGCTTGATTTGAAAAGCGCTGACTGGCGATACCTCTCGCTCTCTGTTAAACCGCAGCTCCAGAAGTTGTGACTTGGGCGCCAGCAGCTTTTCCACAAAAGAAGCCGGGAGATTGGTGTTGATTTGATCCACGATCTACAAAAAAATTCAAGCCAATTATTGTGTGGAGACAAATCTCTATTCCAACAACATCATTCTATAAACAGTCACTCTAATGTGTCAAACTCAGATATCTTAATATCGTTTCATAAAATCAATTTAAAAATAATTTTTTTTTTTACAATTTTGCAAAATGTAGCCACAATATAAAAAACACAGAAAGTCACATTTAAATCATGAAATCATGAAAATCTATTCAAGTGACCTTTTACTCCCATTTTTCAATTTAGAAATTAATAATTTGACATGATATAAGTTTAGGACTAAAGTATCCCTGGTAAACTGAAGAGTCGCACTGTTGGTGTTAAAAAAGCGTTGGTATTTGTGTAATCTACAGATGTGCATCTATTAAAAGCATACATAAAAAAAAAAAAAAAAAAGGCTAAATTGGGGCAAATTCCAACAAAATCTTTTTTTGCTGAAAAAGGATAAATCCTGAAAAGCCTCACAGACCAGAAAAATTCAAACAATCTTGACTTTTGGATTGTATTACCAGAGTAAGAAGAGTGAGGACAGACATGCTGTATTCTGGTCCGCAATGTTGGCAGCTGTTTAGCTGGTCCAGGCCATAAGTGATCACGGCGTCGATCAGCTGGCTTCCCAGCTCTATGCTAACCAGCAGGACGCAAACACACTCGTTTCCCGCCGTCAGCACAGGCTCCGAGAAGAACACCTGCTTGGCTGTGGTGACGCAAGCCAACACGCGATTCAAAACCTGTGGCGAACCGGACCAGAGAAAACATTTCAGTCATATGAATTGATCAACCAGAAAAGGTTTGAATTAGAAAGGCCATGAGAGGATCACTAACATCAGTGACATATGCTTCTGTGATCGGTGGTCCACGAATGGGATTAAAGCGCTCTCCGATGCTATGCACAACCGTGCTGAACACTCTCAACAGCGCCGCCAGCTTCGGAAGTGATACGGTGGGAGGAGGAATGTCTTCGTCCCCCGTCTCTCCAGACACCACGTGACTCAAATCCTAAAAACGACAGAGGCATCAAACAAAACCAACTCAAATTACAGTCTGGTGTGAGTCGCAAGTCCAGTTTGGTGGCTTTACCTCAGCGTAGGCCTCCATGTCTTCCAAAAATTGGCCCAACAATGTGGTTGAAAAGGCCAAATCCGCCACCCAAAACTGCTCCAGACTCTGTAACCAGCCTTAAAACACAAAAGGAGACTGTGCGCTTTAGGGAGAGCAACTCAAGGAAGGAAATAAAGGCCAAACTCACCAGATACTTGTCGAGTAAGTGACTGTTTCTGTGTGTGATCTATATGCCAACCAACTAAAATATCCACCGTGTCCTGAAACGCAACAACAGTCCATCCTTAGTTTTCTTACATATCTGAAATAAAGCTTTGAAATGTACTAAAGCAGTCAGACTTACTCTGAAGTTGGTGCTGAAAATGTGTGGATAACATCGGGCAACCAGCAAAATACACTTCACGCTTTGGCACAACAGTTCCGGTGTATCCAAGTTCTCCAAAATAGACTGAAGATTGCTCATCACCAACTGGAAGATAAAAGGGTCTTCTGGTTCGGATATGTAATGCATCAAGATCGAATAAGATAAGACAAAATGTAATTGATCCCACGCTGGGAAAGTTTGAGAAAAACAAGCAGCATGACAAAAATGAAAGAAAACAGAGTGAAGTGAAATGCATAGAGACCATTTTGTGGGGAAATTTCACGTCTAAAAATAGTCAACCAATCATCTCTCCCCGCTAAGAAATCAGACTTTTGATTGACCAATCACATTTTTTCTGACAGTTATCATAAAGCAAGTGAATAAACCGCATCCCAAACTCCACCAAGCTTCTGAACTGTCAATTATTTCTTCTAAAGTCAAGAAAGAGCTGAAATGAGTGGAGGAGCTGGACCCATTAAAAAGCCAAACACCAAGACTCGTTTTCACAGTGTCAGTCGCTTAATGAGTTTTTCCTCATCTGTCAGTCATCCACTATTCCAAAGACAGAAAGTGGGGGCTCGATTTCACACTATTCATAATAACAATGACACTGGAGAAAGCCAAATTAAAGCAGTTTTCTAGACAGCAAGGTTTCATCCTCAAATTTAAGAACAGAAGTCATTAAAAGCAAGATGATTAAAAAATGATTTCTATAAAATAAATAAACATCGCATTTTACAGCATGTGGACAACTGACTGTAATTTTTGGCACACTGTATTCAATTTATAAGTGAAAGGATTTCAACAAACCATTCTGAGGAGACTTTTGGCAAAACCACTATCATACATAAATAACGTAAAATGAAAAAATGATTTTAATGAATGGAGCCACAAATACCTGCATTACAGCTGAAAAGGCCTTCTTCTCTCCGACCGTTTCGAGAGCCTTGTGTACCGACATCAGGAACAGAAGCTTCACCTCATCCTTAGTGGAAACACTGAACTTGTGAAACATCCACTTGAAGATCCTCTCCGCTTCATAACTGAGGGCAGCACACAGCAATCCCAGACAGCACGCAGCTTCCTGCCTGAGCTCCTGCAAGAGCTTACTACTACAAGACAACACACAGACAGAAAACAACGCTTGGATTGATACATTTGACAGGCGGATCAGCGCAGAAAGTTGCATTAAAGAGATTGTGATAGTGACTGGTGAATAATACGATGGCAAATGACAGCCATCCTCCCTCTAACACCCACAGCGCTGACGGTGGCATTATACCTCTCATTCAAAATGTCATTCAAGGTGCTCAAAATGGAATCCAACTGCTTCACGAGGACCTAGAAATTCACCATAGAAACGAGACAGAAAAACATTCAGGTTATGAGGGTTAGATTGATGTTTATTACATGAATGCAGTAGAGAATCCATGATCAGATCGTACCACTTTGTTTTCAGAGTGCAGAATGAACTCCCTCATTTGTTTCATGGTGGCCAATCTGCGCTCACGGTCATCTTCCCGCGATGCTCTCCGCAGAAGATTGGCCAGCCGAGACTCCTCGGAGTGAGCCAACGGTCGCTCTGCGGCATTCAGAGTGAAAAATAAGTAAACAAACCCCTCAATTAAAAAAAAGACTGTAGGGAATCAAGAATATGACTATAACATATGCATTCTCATATTAAAAGAAATGCAAACTAAAAATTACAATTTCTATATCAATCATTATTACTTAATACATTACGAATGTTGCATATTTGTCCTACACCTGAAACTGGGATCGAACAGAAGATCTTTTTCTTTTATTTCTTTCTTTCTTTTTCTTATAATGCTCTCTGTTTCTATGCCCTCCTAATTTAATTTCTCTTTTCTATTCTGTTCTACGTCATTTAGCAATTCACCAATGACTTTGTAATGTTAGCATGCCAGAGGAGACTGGCACCAGAGAGTCGAGTTCTCTCTAGGTTTATTTCCTCTCACCTCGCCAGAGAGGTTTTGTTTTCCTAGCCACTGTTGCGATCTAGCTTGCTCTTCTGGTCATAGCCAATAGTCTGAACACCCATGGACACTTTTGTTTTATTAATGACTCCTATGATATTCCCAATTCCGCATAGTGGCTTTTTGCTGGGACTGAGAAAAGTGCTTTATAAATAAACTTGAACTTGAATTAGTATTAAGAGCCAAATACCCTGTGATTTCCTCATGTCCTTTGTAGCTAAAGCACGACTTCCATGCTGAAAAGTGGTTGTATCGGTTGTCACATCGTTGATTTTCAACTCTTGCCCCAGCGACTTCCAACCATACGTATTTTCAGAGAGTCCTCCATCAGCATCGTATCCACCTGGAAAAACACTTTTCACTCTTCTGAAATGTTCTCCAAAAAATTGTAACATCTAAAAACATGAATGAGTTTAAAGCAGTGTCTCTGAAACCCCCACAAACAGAAACTAAAATGATCCAAAATCATTTGAATAAAAAGCTTTCACTTTCTCTTGTTGAGTGAAGGAACGCTAAGCATTGGGATAAATAAAATCACTGGGAGCAAAAGAATGCAGAGCAAGTGGCTCTGTCACTGACAACTATTGGACTGGAGGTGGAAACCACTTCCATCAATCACTGGAGGTGAAAGATGAGACTAAAGGGAAGGACGCGAACACCACACACCTCCTTCTTCCAGCATGTCTGTGGCAGTGAAGGCGTCATATTGTGATGTTGGGGAGCCAGGCCGATCCGAAAGCAGAGTGTTGAAAAGAGCTTCGGACTCGTGGTCTCTCGAGACACTGCACTTCACTCCGTCCTGGCTGGCTGACACCGGGTCGCTTCTGAGAAACACACGATCATAAACATTCAGTGGACGGAGCCGGCATAATGGCATCAGCATGGTAAAGATTCTCGTTCCGTGATAAGTCTGAAGAGAAGACAGTGAACTAAACAGAGCAAATTTCAAAATAGTTGGAAAAGGTTCACCTGAGACCTTTCAGTTTGTTTGTGTTTGAGGACTGACTAAAAATAGGATCGAGTTTAGTAGAGTCAGCAAGCTTGAGATAAAAATAAACCCTGTGGACCATTAAACATCCAATTTCTGAATCGCTTTTTTCGCATTTCAGGGTCGTGGGGAGCTGGAACCAAACCCAGGAACTCTGGGCCTAAAGGCAGGATACACACCCTAGGTCAATCCACCCCAACCAATCACAGAGCAAGACACACACATTCACACTCTCAGTTACACATTTGAACACAAAATTGAACGAGTTAATGAATGTATGTAATGTATCTGGGCAATTTTCTGGCTGAAATTCTTCTAAACACATTTTTGGACCAGAGAACCGGAGGAAACACACGCCACCACAGAAATGAAAAGCAAACTCCACACAAAAGTACAACAGGACCTCAAACTTGAATCTAGAACGGGTTCTACTTGATTCAAGGCAACAGACGTGACCACTACGCCACCGTGTCATCCCTGCCACATGTGGTTATGTCTTTGATTATTCCGGCATTTAATGAATGCAATCTTTTGTTCTCTATTGACAATAAAGTGACTATTGTTTACCAAGTATTAAAGTAATATTTGTATTGGAGACAATATTCACTTTTATTGTGTTGAACCAATGAACCACCAACTGAATTCAGTAACTGCTGAACATTATGACTAAAATTCGTGCTGAATAAAGTTAAACTGATACAGTTTGAATGTAAAATTGATTGACAGATTATTGGCAACATATTATAGTGGTAAGATATTAAACTACTTTCTCCTTTTAATAAGTATAACTATCCACACGACTATCTATTAGATTTAATCTGCTTCTGTACTGGTAGGCATCACTTGACAGTACTTCAGAGATTTAATTTATTTCAAAGCTGCATGAACGACTAAATATTAAAACGTTTAATATTTAATAATATCAAACGTGGAAAAAATAAACGTGAATTACAGAATGATTCCATGAAGCTGTTGTCAAAGTCCTTGAGAGATCACAGTTAAACGATCGAACTGTCGATTGAAATGCCGTTGAACTCTCTTCTTGTACAGTCAGTCCTGAACCAGGAAACCGCTTAGGATAAAATGTTTTAAAACTTCTAAGGTCATAAAACAGGAAATAAATACAGACCGTGGGAAACAATGTAGCGGGTTAGCAACACACGAACGTCATTACGTGTTTGTCTCTACAACACACAATTCTTAATAAAATTAGCTACTACTCACGAACAGGAATCCAGGTATAGCAAAATGTGATTTTTATCTTTTGAGGAGGGGAAACGCGCAATTTATTTGACTCTACCTCACAATTCCTCAACGACTCGTGATAAATTCCGACCATCCACGCGCGTTTCGCTTCTCAGCACAATTATCACAACACTCGGATCACAAAAATGAATGTTAATTTGTCGAGACACATGCCTGAACGCAGAATAATGTTCAACCAATGAATATACCTGTATATATTTAGTGACACGCAACATATCGAGCAAATATCGTCGGGATTCAACATTGGCTAATCGAATAGCCTTTATGCTAACCTCTGAAACCTTTCTGTAAAATATCCATATGAGCGCTTGACATTCGTCCATTTAACATGACCGATGGTTTGGTTTCCCCAGACAAGGTGTGACTACACTGTGGTCATGTGCGAAATAATGTTAAAATGCCATCGTGAGACTTCTCACGTGGATACAGAGCCATGCTGTGAATGACCAAGGGGCGTTTGAGAGCCAGGCCGCAATGAAGCCTCGGTCTGCAGTAGTGAGAGAAGCCCGAATTGTACGCGACTCACCTGCTTTGCCAGTCATTCCAATTTCGCTGCAGTTTGTGGGCGCTGCTCAGCCGAGACCCGAGGGCTTTGCGGCTCATTACCTTCGCGGAGGCAGCATGACCCGTCTAACACGGGAGGAAGCGGCAAATAATTCCTAATTTCAGCATTCACTTGTTGTCCATACACGGGCTGGAAACACACTCTGTTTGAAACTGGGAGGCAGCGGCCTGACCCTCTCACATCTATTTCCCCGCTCGTGTCCTCACACTCACAGCGCCACCTACCGGTTACGGCAGTAACTGCAGCTCCATTGTTGACAGGTTATATGTGGGCAAAGGTGCGAGTAACACAGCAAATTCGATCAACTATCTATAAATCCACGAAAATCAACCGCTTTTCAATTGCTGGCTGGACCTGAAGTCTGGATTGATGATCAACCAATCACGGTGTATGACACATACATTCACACTCTCACACACATATTGACATTTTTTGAAATCCACGCCCTTATAGTATCAAAATTACTTTCTTGGGTTTAAATTGAAATGGTAACTTTTATGTGCATGGTCTGAAAAGTGTATGATTTGTCTCTATTAGTTTAATTAACAGTCTCTATTTATTGCAGTTTATTTATATTTGTACCATTAATGTGCAATTAATTTAATGGAAAATGATAACAATTATTCAATTTATTTTACTGACTTCAAACAGCAGGCCTTTCCATTATGGACTTTAATTTTTCAAGTTAATTTTTTTATACAAATTGTCAATTACATAAAAAACAGTCAATTGCATACATCCATGTTCAGATTCAATATTTAGTGCTGAAGGCAAAAATAAAGAAACTGTTTCCTAACACTTGAGTTCTTTTAAACCGAGCGCGTCTGTTCATACACGTCAATTTCCAACATTTACAACACTGGGACCACCAGATGGAGGCAAGGGGATGAATTAGGTCTTTTCTCCTCTGTCTGTTATTGTGATAATCTCAGTCTTCTTGTAACAATTTTAATAAGGAATACGTCTTTACTTGTGTTCCAACCACTTTGGTGTGATGAAAAAAATAGTGGATTACTGAACATTTGCTGTCCAGTTTCAGACCCGTGCCCACCTCAATCTCTGCACTTACGTTGCTTAGTTACGACCCCAACAGTGAGCCATGACATCTCTGAGAATGTCTGACCGAGAAGGCCACGGGGACAACCATGTGTTTACGATTGTGTGTGTGTGTGTGTGTGTGTGTGTGNACAGACTCTGGAGCAGAGGTTTGCTCTCGTGCTGTGTTGTTGAGCTGCTCAAGCACTGCTTGAACAATGGGTACCATCATGGCTGTGGTGGCTGTATTACTGATCCACATAGAAAGGAAGGCAGTCACACCCATGAAGCCCAACATCAACCTGTGAAAAAAAATAAAAATGAATTATATTACAGTTGTCATGAAGAAAATTCACACTGGACACAAGACACCTACAAAGCAGGTCGTACACCCACAATAAGCAAGACACGCAAAGCTATTCGCTTGTGCAGGTTCCAATGCTCCACAGCCACAGCAACCATCAATCCACCCAGAAAAAGCATGTTGGTGTCCTTCAGGTACTGCATACACACCTATCATACACAAATCATACACATCACAATCACAACNGGTTTCATATCAAATGCAGTGTACCTAAAACGCTTGGAGCTCACAATCGATTCCAGACTCCAATCTGTTATTTTTAGCCTCATGTGACAGGAAACATCTGAAGAACTTTCTGGTTGGACAGGTACTTAGCAGCGATCCAGAGAAGAAATATAGTTGTGCAGTTTCCTGCTTATGTCAGTATTTCCCTGCTGCTTTTTCCTCTTTCAATTCTTAAATATTTTTGATTTTGCCTTTTTAAGCCAGGTTAGATGATATAATAGATAAGAACATTATAATAGATCTTCAACTGCTATTGAAACACCTTGTTAGGAATTGAATATCCAAATTTCTGCTTTCTTAACCCCTTCTTAGCTTCAGCCTCGTGTATCCAGCATATAATTCTCTTTTGCGAGTATTTTGGAAAACAGACAGGCACATCTTGAAATGATAGATGTAAACCTTTAAGTGTAAGGTAGATGCCCGCACTCCCGCTCTTAGCTGAAACAGATATAGCAGCTCTCAGAGAGATAAGACCATCGGCTTTAATGGTTCCGCCGGCCGAGAGATACAGCAGAACCATCATCCACTGGGAAGACTAAAGGGAAAGAGTGGCGACTGGTTTGAATGTTTTCCATGAAGGTGCAAATAATACAGATATTTCTGCATAGTTTTTAAAATGTTCCGGTTCTTCAAACGATTTAAATGATGTAATAATTTTTATATTCAATTTGTATGAAGTTGTTTTGTCACATTCTTGTAAAAGACATTAACTTTCAAGAGAACAATCATCTATGTAGTATCTGTCAATTATTCAGGAAATTAAATGTTTGACTTATATTATTTTTTGCAGATAGTTTCATTATAAGTACAAAAGCTCAAAT
>SOMO01000048.1:664915-682107 GCA_028128575.1 Paedocypris carbunculus | reverse complement strand
ATATTATATTCATATATTTTAAAGTCATATACGCCTTATAGTCCAAAAATACAGTAAAAGAAAGCACTACGTGTGATGAGCAGAAATCAGGGAGTAGGCCACAGCAGAATCTTGCTTTAAATATGTGCTTTAAACTTTTAATGTGTTCCACATCAGCATTTAGAGGCTAAATATAGAGCGGAGCGGGTGATTTGGACTGACCATATGCATGAGATTTCTTTCACTCAAACACACCCACGCACAGAGCTATTCTTAACGGACCTGCCCTGTACTCACGGGTTACAAGAAGGTGAAGGACGTAAAAGTAGTGTAAACAGACAGAATAGTCACCATGAACTTCATACCTCTTGCCAAAGCTGCTGACAGTTTTGCCCATGTTGGAGGAAGCCGGCTGTGGTTTGCGCTGCCGGGGTGTTTGGGTTCTGCTGGCTCCGCTGGAAGACTCTTCAGAAGGAAACGTGGGACTTTTGGAGCTTGATTTATTCAAGTCTTTAAGAACATCATAGTTTATTTTGGTAGAGATGCCTTTTCGCTCCAACATCTTCTCAATAGCTTCATCTGCAGTGCTGGCATTGATGGGCTCTCGTCTTCGTGAGACTCTTTTAGACTACGCAACAGAAGTTTGTAAAACAGAGCCATGACAATCTATAACACACCTTGTTACCTTTCGCTCTTTATATGTGCCCTCTTCCTTCTCTTTCGCTATTCGTTCTTCTTTTTCTGAAGAAAGAAAAACGTCATCATCGTTGACGGAATGAACAAACTGGACAGTTTCTGTTACCTTTCTGTTCTTGGAGGTAGTCTGC
Source organism: Paedocypris carbunculus (assembly GCA_028128575.1). Taxonomy (NCBI): domain Eukaryota; kingdom Metazoa; phylum Chordata; class Actinopteri; order Cypriniformes; genus Paedocypris; species Paedocypris carbunculus. The sequence goes on along the minus strand of SOMO01000048.1, from coordinate 681,301 downwards.
GTTTTGTATCATCCACAGATCTGTCTTCACTTCAACTTCTTTCTCGTTTAGGATGTACTAGAATTAAAAAGCGCCTGACATGAGTATTGATTCTTCAATGACAGGAACTGATGAACAGCGTCTCGTTCCTGAAGAACTTCTCCGCCTGAAGAAGTTCTCCCCAAGCGCGATTTCATGCAAGTTTGCATGTGCTTTGGATTCTGAGGAGATTTCCATGCCGTTACCATGGAGAGGTCAAAACTCACCCGATCGATCTCGGTGTCGTCAATACCAGTCAGGTCCAGCTCCCCGTCTTCTGTCTGCATACCTGATGAGGAACGGTTTATATTTAGTTGTTGTTTTTGTTTTTATCTATTAATCATCTCAACCACTTCCTCCATTTCAGGGTCAAGGGGAGTTGAAGCAAATCTCAGTGACTTTAGGCCTGAAGACGGGATGTACACTGAATTCTAACATCTCAGCATCATAAATCCAAGACTGATAAATGTTTGACTTCACTAATTAGAACTCATTTACATTTATCGCCCCTTTTACAACAGAGCTCTTTCCAAAAATAGATTAGTGGATGTAGAGGATATCCCAATGCAGCTGGAGCCAAAAACCTTTGTTAAAATATCCGCTGGCAAAAACAGGGGTGAGTGTTTGGGTTTCTCTGTGGTCTTTTGGCCTGCAGCAGGTCTTACTGAGATGTCTGCTGGGACCATTAAAACAGACCATCGACAGTAGCAACTTCCAGGATTATTCTATTTCGCTTTCCTCTTTTCCAAGTCCGGTTCCTCCCTTCCCCCAACCGCACTCGCTCTTCCCACAGCCTGGAGATTGTTGGCAACGCTTCAGAAGTTTGCTTTATAGAGCATCACTCTCTCCGTCTCTCAATGGGGATGAGGGTGTGGGGGGGTGAACAAGAGGAAACTCGGATCGAGAAGGAAATTCTGCTTTTCTCGCCTGCGAGCTTGGGGCCTTTTAATGCCAGCTGGTCCCGTGAGTCCAGAAACCTGACCTCTTCCCAGCACTCAGATCTTAACATGCACAGACAAAGCACACACGATCCAGCACACGCACAGCCTTCAAACACTGCACATTAAACCGCACTGTACCGTGTGTGATGTGGTGGGAACGTGAATAGAAGAGATTAGTCACATCAGCCCAAGTAAAACCACACCAGGAAAAGAGAATACCAGGTGCGGATGGATCTAAGAACGCAGAAGATGAATGGAGACGCACAACTGTAATTATGGGTTTTTTCAGCTTTAAGATGTTCTGGATACGTTCAACAACTGTTTATATTTCTGCTGTTCCTCACCACAGGATGATTCTGAAAAGAAAGATATCAATCTTAAGAAAGCCAGAACTGTGACCGTTCTTGGTACAGCAATTACAGTATTTACGCAATATAAGCACCCCATTTTTTTCAATTTGAGATGTTTAGTGCTTATAGGCACATACTTTAAATATTTCCTATTTTTCTGTATTTCAAGACAGGAGCAAACACAAATAAATCGAAATACGTTGAAAATGAAGAACACTCGTGTCAAAACCAGGGAACAAACACAATCAAAACATTCGTTCTGCTGCACAGGGCAAAACCAAACTACACAACGTGAATCTGTTAAAGACCTTGGCTCCAAATGTCTACAGCCTGCTGAGGTTTCTGGGAGGTGGAGTTCCGATCATTAGAATAGTGTTTTTGAATAATAGTGAATAATTTTTTATCTATTATTATAAGTAAAACAACATTGAAGCGATACGAGTCACAATACTTTTTTGGATGGCTTTTATGCATTTTTATTTTGTGCCTGAAAAATCAGGGGGTTGCTTATATTTGCAGGGTGCTTATATTCACATAAATACGATATCAAACTCGAATGAGATCTTATTTTCTGCAGAACGCACACAAAAAACTATTTTTAAATTACTTGTTCCTTTCTACACTTCTAAAAAACTACGTAAAACTAGACATCACAAGCGTTTAAACGCGCAATAAAATAAATCCAATCCGAATCCTCCAAAGTCTAAACTACATTTAAGACTTAAATATGTGACCAATTCTTCTTTTTCAGGCTGAACTACTTACCTCAAAGCTAAACAAGGCTATTAAAACAAGGAACCAAGTCCAACAAATTACAGAGACAAAGAAAATGAAGGAGTGTTTTAGCACTCCCTATCCTCTCTCCCTCCTTCAACTGCATTTTTTTGTTCTTTGAGCCAAAAAAAGTCTTGAGTCCTGAGGCTAAATTTCCAAACATGTTGTCAACCCCGACATTAGCGGTTCTATGTTCAGGAAGTTCAAAGGTCCTGATCTCTTCTCCTCGGCAGTGTCACTAACACAGACACCTGTTCTGTGTCAAGCAGTGAGAACCTTCTAAACAAGTCCAGATGTTTCCAGATAAGACAAGTCCGAAAGCTTCTTTCTTTTGCTCTGTGGACCATTTCTATTATCCAGCACAGAGAGAAAGACAAACAAATGTAATCATTTGATAACGTCAATCAAACTGAGCGGACGGTCAAAAGAACCAGAACTGAATCGCATCGACAGGAGAAGTTGGACAATGGAAATGCCAATATATGGAATGAGACAGGGGACGGGGGAAGACCGGCCCATTAAAATTTGACCCCTGTGACATCCCAAGGGAAACCCCTCGCCCACTCGCACACCTGCTACAATGGACTACATTGCCCAAAGGCTGGTTGAATGAAAAAGCAGCGGTGAGTGTGAGAGAGATAGAAAGAGATGGAGTGAGAGAAAATGTCAAGGACACGCATGTGTTTCTTCACACTCTACTGTGCACAAGTAAAGCCCAAATGAGGGAGGGCCGGACCCAAAATGAAAGTGCTGAGAAAACATCAGGAAAATGAGAAAACAGCTTGAACAGACGTTATTCATGAGCTCGTCCCCATCTCACACATTTTAAGTTGCCCTTCAGGTGTTAAATCTAGGCAGGTGTGTGTGTGTGTGTGTGTGTGTGTGTGTGTGTGTGTGTGCTGACGCTACAGTGAATGTGTCCATCACACAGACAGAGCATCTCAGACTTTCTGTTCACGCCGCAAATCAATCTAACGTTCACAGATCACAGTGTCATCGATGCATGATTGCATTATTCATTTCATTAAGATCGGAGAAGATAAATTACCCACAAAGCGAAAAAGATCATTCAAATCATAACTACCCAGTTGCAAATACTCAAACTGAAACACAGTTAAAAATTAAAATACAATAAATGTTAACTGTTGAATATATTTCTCCTAATTACCAAAAATAATATTAGATTGTTCAAGTTTGTGTGAATTTACTTTATTTTACGCACAAAAAACATGACAGGGAAAACCCAACATCATGCTCTATTTGAGCTGTATACATTCAAATAACAGATACACACTGCATACACAAACTGTGTTAATTCTTAATGATTAAATAAATAATTAATGATAAAATTCCAAATGATTAAAAAAAGCATTAGATGATAGAAAAATCTATTAAAAATACAATACACTGTATATTAGGGTAGAAATATCCCAAAGTTTTAAAAGATTCGCACCTCCACCAGCTTTTCCTAGCGCTATTAGATAACATATCACTCCTTAACAAAAATGCAAACAGCTCAAAGCAGTTTGACGGGTCAGCAGTATGACCAGAAATCTTCCTCTTACTCTTCAAAATTAGCATATTTACATATTTATCCAGGTACGGATATACATACGCAAACTTGGAGCACGCACACACATAGACGTGTATATACGGATTTATCTACACATCTATAAATGCTAAAAAGACTGGCAAAAGCACATCTGTGTCAGTTAAGCCTTATGAATGTGAATCACCAGCATTTTTGGCCCATCTGTCCTTTACAAACCCCTAACAGCTGTCCTGAGGATGCGTTCAAAATGAGCGAGAGAATAAATGTCACTCAAGTGCTCACTCTGCCTTTCATTCTCCTCTGAAAGACAACTCCCCCTCCTCTCTTCCCTTCTTATCTCCTCCCACTTTATTCCTCTTTCTTAGTGTAAATGAACAACTCTCTTTTCCTGCACTGATGACCCACAGAGATTTTGACAGACTGGTCTGGGGAGGGGGGCTTTTCATCACGTTTCTTTAGTTACAGTCAAACATTGTGGAAAAATATGGAAATCAGATGGAAACACACACGCACACGGAGTTTAATGTGTTTGACAGGTCAATAAGGCAGAACCGAAATAGAAGAAAATACACTCTCCTTCGTCCCCTCGCTATCTCCTGCTGTGTGGTCAACAAGGGAGGTCAGAAAAGATAGTGAGTGACCATCTGGACACGCGCACACGCACACACACACACTCCAGGACATTGTTAAGATCACAGATCACCCCCCCCCACACACACACACTACATTACACAACAACACTGGATCTGTTACTCTCAAACACACACGCACAAAGAGAAGGACAACCTTGCTGACTAGAACTGACCTTTGAAAATAAAAGAAAAAGGAAAAAAGAAAGATAAAAACACAAAGAAATTCGAAGACCAGTCTATAACTCCTGCTTTCTGCTTGGAATGACAAAAACGGCATTTACACTGCTATATATATTTTATTTTATCTACACACAAACCTTATTACACACTTCAAACAGGAATTACAATCGTTGTCCTTCATAGACTTGTGTTTTTTCACGCTTAATGGTAAAATGTCAGTTTCGCTCGGTCTTCTCTCACTTGTCATTTATATATCGGAATAAATATACTACCAGCAGTCAAAGTATTTGTACTTTGACGTAAAAGACAAAACATTATTATTTCACAAGAAAACAGACATTTTAAAATATAACTGTAAACTGTAAATAAATAAAACAAATAAATAAAAATAAAAAAATAATACTAAATCGCACAAATGTAATGTACAGTGTCTTGATGTTCAAGTATTTAATACTTGCATAAATGCAAAAATGGAACGAACAGATCAAATTAAACATTCTCCAAAAGGCATCCGCAGAATCACAACAAGATGGAGTTCCGACCCTCACGCAAACACTCTGATACAAGAACTAGAACACTCTAACAAGCATCTTATTGTCTGAAATTGAACAATGACTTCAGCTAAAAATAAACTGGAAGAATCAGCTGAAATAGCTGAAGCAGAGAGTAAGAAACACACCACGAGCAAACACTGCCAGGGCTTGTGTGCAATCATCACAAAGATGAAATGAGCAAATCGAGTGAAATAAACGGCAGACTGGCGGCGCTCAAAAGGGCTTTCACTTCAGCTCTCATGGACACTGGGCAAACAAAGACAGAGACGTGGCCTTCCTTCTGAACTACCCTCAAAACCAAACACACACACTACTTTCGTGGGTCTCATGGGCGATCAAATGCACACATGGCTGCCCATAGTGGGTGGATGAAAGACCATACGCTAATGACAAGGTGCTGTGTTCAATTAGTGCTTCAAAGTGCAGAGGGGGCTTCCTCTTTTCCTTCCAAATACAAATCATCCACAATTAGCACCACCAATCAAAACCATGAAAATCAGCCTTGAGAGCCAATCAGAGCCTCTGACAGCATGCCAGCGCTCTGTTCCCAGGAGCTTACCAGCTGTAGCTCCTCTGTCTCTTCTGAACAAAGTCTTCTCTCTTCAGTGCTCTTACATAAACTCCACAACCACCACTGACAGCGCAGTAATTGCACAGAAATAAGTCGCTCTCAATACCGTGTAGACTGGAAAGAGAACAAGGTGAATGTTTCGAGAAGATTCAAAAGGGGCACGTCACATTGCGGTGAGGATTATGTGCCAATTATGGCCACTAGGGACCTAAACGGAACGAGTGCTCCGATTGAACCTATCAGTGAAAGAGTGGTGCACACATGGTGAACACGCATATTGTAAACACACACACGACACTGTAGCACATCTGGTTCAGTTGTGCAACCCTTTGGTTCGGGATTCAAACCTGAAACTTTACGAAACTGCATATCCAACTCACTAACCAATAGGTCATAACTGTCCTTTAACAAATGAGTGTGAATAAATATCTTAAAGTTGTTTCATTTCCTTAGCGTGCAAATATTTTAATTTTTTTTAATTGAATGGATTGATTTTTTTTTCTGGGGGAAAGTTGAAAGCATTTCACTTACTGCTATCATTCTCCTCTCCAATTTTGGTAATGGATTCTGGCACACCAAGACTGGCAACAGTGGGCAGCGTTCCGAGCAATAATTCCAAGGCAGGTCGTTTGTTTGGAGAGAGTTGGTCAATCTCCTCAATTCCGCCATTGCTTTCTTCATCAATAAAGACGGCGTTGCACAACTGTGACGCTGCTGCTTGAAGCTCTTCAGTCTCTGCCACATCATCACCATTATCAGCAAGATCGCATAAGGACACCAAGGAACTGACATCATCTGAAAAGCAACAAACAGTAAAATAAAAATTAAGTCACAGAAATAATTAATTAAAAAAAAAAAAAAAAAAAAAAGAGAGAAGAAAGAGAGAAGAGAAGAGAGAAAAAGAAAGAAGAGAAAAAAAGAGTGAAAAAGAGTATTATATTGTATATAAAGAGTAATATAGTACGTACAATATTTCTGTACGCCTTTGCTTATAAAAATTCTATAATTCTATAATTCTAATAACGAATAAAACACAGACAGTATTTATCAAAACACACACCAGTGAATAAAAGCAGGGAGTATGAATAGACACTCAAATGCGCGCGCACACACCCTAATTATTTCCACCCTGTAATCACCACATTAGAAGTATCAGACATGAAAAAGCAGCTCTCCTGAATTATGGGGGCCGGAGATCAGAGAACTAATTGGATAAAAACGTAAACAAAGAATCTCGGGGGAAGTTAACACATTCTAAAGAAAACAACAGCACCAAAAACACAGAAATAAATCAAAACAGCCCAGTGTATTGTAATAACACACATAGTGTGAGTTACAAATGATTCTTCTACACTCGGTCCGTACTCGCATTAAAATGGTCTTTAAATGACAGCACAGGGCATGTAGTTATTAATTGGTTTAAATCACACCCTAACTATCTCTACAGAAATGGAGCTCTACAACTTTCAAAGACTTTTCCACACAATTGGTACAAGTTAGACTCGTTATATAATAGACTCATTATTGGATTGAATGATAATTAGCAAAACAGTGGTTAGAAAAACAGAAAAAGAAAAAGCAAGACAGAACTTGCTAACATATTTTTTGTCTTTTTCTTCGTATGTGCTGCACCTTCTCTTGAAAATGAGGCATACATCCCTCTGGCTTTAGGCCGACAGCTCTCCAGCTCTATTTCAATCTCATCCTGATACCCACAGATCTCTCCTGTAAACACATTCACATGTTCAAATTTACCCTTCCGATGAGAGGGATTAAATTAAATCAGATTTTTTTTTGTCACCTTCAATATCATCAACTTTCTTAGAAAGGTCTTCCTCAATCTATGGAAAAAAAAAAACCCATAAATATGGATTTAAAAAAAAACAGGTTAAAAAGTGTACATGAAATACAGCGATTGACCTGCTTCAACTTTTTCTTCCTGAGTCCTGCCGTGAAAGAAGGCGGGTCACACTCCTGGTCCAGATCCATCTTCATGAACTCTTCAATAGTGAGTTCACTGGTGGGCGTGTCCTCAAACTCAGTCAACCTGTCAAAGAAGCAGCATGACGACAATAAACAAAACCTAACCTGAACACGACTCCCATGTTTCACGTTAGTGACTGAAAGCTCACCTTTTTCTCAAAGTGGACTCACACACTTTCACCACATTTATCACTTCCTTAATCGTCCGGCGGAAATCATGCATACGGGCGGAAACCAATAGAGCTGTGAAGCACACAAACACACAGCTTTAGGCCAATAAGAGACAAGAAGCCAGTAAGAAGAAGAAAGGATGCCTAGTCATATATGAAACATTAATACGCCTTCAGAAAGTGCGTTCTCTGTACCTGCCTGACTACGGACTCACCTCAGGCAGAACAAACGCCATAAATGCACCTGTAGTGCGCCAGAGCTCCTGAAGCCTGTTATAGTCAATTCCATTAAAGAAACATGACGTGCCAGATGTACTTCTAACCCATTTAACAAAACTAAAAATGTGAAGCAAAAAAGCTCAAAAACAGCACAGCACAATCGACCTACGGAACTTCAACATGACTGATCGAGTTACTACTCTATAACTAATACCGCTATGAAGTAAATCCGCTACCGATTGAGCTAGAGCGTCAGTAAATTATGTGCAAATCAATGCGCACAACAGCCTACCATGTCTGAAAGCTGTTCTAAAGCGGCGGATCTTGTGGTGCATGGTGGCCTTGCTAATGTAAATCACAGTGTTCTTCAAATACAGCTTTAAAAAATATTCAAAGAAGCCCGAGGCCTTCACACTCAGCAGTCTTTTCTGCGTCGCTGACTGTCTGAATTCGGGGACCTTCTAACTTTCTTGCAGCGTCCCTGTTGGTCTGCGTTTTTTTCCCCTCAACTCTCTGATCTCGCAGTGAGAAACAAACTCTTTCGGTCTCACGCTTCCTTCTTCTCAGAGCTGCTCCTAAAAGATTAATGGCAGATTAATTATTCAGGTTATGCAGTGATGGGGGTGCAGAGAAACTCAAGCTGAGAAGCAGGAGTCAGTTATTCTAAAAGCTTAATTACAGTACACAGACAAACTTTGCCTGGATGGCCTGTGTAAAGTTTACCCAAGTGCGACAAGAAAACACTTGTTTTAAACATGGCACCAGAAAGAAAAAGCACTGAAGACCAATTAATCTTTGATTCATCCCATCTACATAAATGATAAAAAGACAAACTCTTTTAGAAGCCATACAGTGTTGTCAGGAGTGATTTATGATTTGGGACATACTTCAGCCACAAGGTAGCAACCAACATCTGTAAAACCTACACATTGTCGGAGCTCGGAAATTTAGATGGTAGCTATTTCAGTAGTGATGTATGTGCTTTTGTGCATTAACAAAGCAGCCCTTCACAAGCTCTTCATTAAAGTGGTCCTACTGTTGGGGGGTGGTGTGTGGGGAGAGGTTGCCATAGCTACCTGCTCCACAGAGACCTGAAGGTCTTCGTCCCGTGTGCATCCAGTCTCTCTTCATCCTCTGCAAGAGACGCAACGCCGTCATCGAAACCTCGTGGCTCTTTTCCCCAAACTCCAGCATTTGCGCAAACCGTGGTATATAAAGACAAGGATCTGTAGCAAATAAAAGTCTCAGAAGAAGAATCCATAATAGCTTAAAAGTCCAAGTTTTAAGTTCTGCCTAGCTGATTCCATCAAAGACTGGAGTTACTAATGAGACGACGTGAGGACTTTTGGAAGACATTTTCTTGGCCTATGGGCTCGGAGCCAAAATGGCCGGGTGTAATTGCCGCTGAACACACCCACTGATTTATGTGCCGTTTAAAATGCAATTAAAACATTGTACTTTAATTTGTCATTTTCAATCCACAACATACATCGCAGCACTTACTCTATAACTCTAGCTGGCTGGCGATGCCTGTGAGACCTCGACGCACGGCAAGACATCACAAAACACCAGGTTCATGCCATTAAATTCACTTTTCGCAAGAGGATTGTAATGTGTAAGCAACATAAAACAGCCCTTTAGCTCAGACGAGGAATTACCCTATCTTCAGTCTTGTGTAGTGATCCTAATCGGGGGCATGGGCACCCCGGGGGGTGCTTAAGGAAGTGCCGGGGGAACTTTGATTTTGCTAGGTTAGTTCTATTTTTAACTACATTTGAATTATGCATTTAGAGGGCAAATACCTATGGGCTTCAGAAAAGTTAACATCAAGAATAAATATGCATACAGGAGTATAAAAAAAAAATCTATATGTGGAATGCTCAATGCTCAGGACAATAAAATACTGTAGCACAAAGTAAAGAAATACAATTCTGTGCAGAATTAGTACAATAACTGAAAACTGTAACACATTTGACTTCAACCAACATTAAAATCGCGTTGATTTAACAGAAAATATAGTATGTTATTTTCTGAATTCAATAAAAACTACAAAACGTAATGTAACAGATTACTGTATTATTGCAATGTAATGTAAAAATGTTACTTTGAAAACATAATGTGCACATACATCAAAACAAACATGCAAACAACAAAATGTTTCCATGTTTACACGTTTCTGTACCAGAATAAAAATGATAAAAAAAGGTAAAATGATGACAAGAGTGATATACCATTCTTTGCAAGGTGGCTCGTTCGTTATTTATTTATTTATTTTACAGACGGCTGAGTCTTACAGATGGAGAGCAGAGATTTCATTAAATGTTTGAAAAACACGAATATAATCCACACTACATATGTTCACTATAAGCCGATTAGATCCTTCTGTTCCAGGGAAAAGATATTAGGCGGAGAGTGGTAGAGCAGCAACACACTGCGGGAAAGACTGGTTTGGAAACCCGGAAAACCGTCCGCGGAACGCAGCATGTCCAGCTCCAAGTCCAGCCTCCGTCCCGCGTCAGACTCCATCACCGCCGACACGGTAAGACAGACCGGGGGAATAAAAGTTTGCCATTGCTCTGATTCGGACGTACATTAATAAACGCCCGTACTCGCGGATCTGAGGTAAGATCACATGGCGTCTTTTCCGTTTTTCAAAAGTTTCAAGCGTGACGTAAATGACATATGATGCGCGCGGGTCGGTTTGTAACAATCAGCGGAACCGAGGGGTTTAAAATATTAGAGCACGATTTAGTGTAAAGCGCCGTCTAATATATCGCGACTATTACATTGTAATGTATCGACTTTGGTGCGGACATAAATATATCGTATCTAAATATTATATGGAGCACTAAACAGTCCACTTAAATGATATGGGAAAAATAACACGGATGAACGGAATACGCCTACACACGGGGAAAACATGACATTTGGTAAGCTAGAAAGTCAGCGATCTTTGGCTTTAATCCAGCAGCAACAAAACCGTTTGATATTACTGCGTTGTTCTTTAAAGCGGGTTTTCGGGTAGTCAACAACTAACATATTTTCGAACAGTTTTCGGAGAAGCGTAAAATAATGCAAGTTTCAAGGGGTTGCCAGATGTTACGAAAACAAGCTATCTGTATTTAGGGGACAACTGAGATTTTTACAACAATGGAAGACGCATGACTGACGAAAGAAAAATATTCGCTTGCAGGACAGTATGAGTGACTCGATTCATCTAACACAAATCAGATGTTTACTTCGTTGCTAAAAGTACAAACCATGTTAGAAAATGTTAATTATATAAATAATAATTTGTTTCATATGCACACATATGAAAATTGCAAAGGATATTTTAAACAGAGGTAAAATATGGATTGACTTTACAAATAAAAAACCGAGAAGAGGACATGGCAACAATACGTTTTCAAGCGCAACATGGTACCGCCCTCCACCCCTGACGTCAGAGTAAGAAAGGGAGCGAGCTCAAAATAAACTCAGTAAAACTTCAGTATTTCGCGTGGCCACGGTGGAAGAAAGAATTGTCGTCGTTACTCACCAAAACATTGTCTTTCGCTACTGTTTTAATCGTTTACAGTTTGACTTTTATCCGGATGACAAAACGTAACGTAAAGCCTGCCGACATCCTACGGTGTGATTTCGAAGTGGAATTGTTTTTTTTTCTTCACACGGAATAACAAAAAATTGAGGATTTCCGTTTTAGCTGTGATAATTTTTCGCATCTTTCGCAATATTTATTTCTTTTCTGATGCCCGCTGCGCCGGAATGCAGGTTGCCCCATCATGGCCGGATCATGAAATGTGTGACTTTTTTACTTTTGCTCCCTGAAACGTTGAAGAAATTGAAAAGGACGAGCAAACACTCGGGCAGACTTTCTGTGTGCTATAACATCCTCACTCTTTCCCTAAAGAAGAAAATGGCAGCGGAACTCTATCCCGCGAACGACCCAGGCTCGATCCAGAAGAACGGAACCGTGATGCTTAGTCTGCCCGAGAAGAAGCGGAGCGTGGAGCCGGTTGCGCAGACCACCACATCCCTCGCCACGACCCCGACCACCGAGCAAAACATCAACAACAACAACGTGGAGATTCCCAGCTGGCAGTCTGCGCACCCAACACTGCGCGAAAGGCAAGGCTAGAAATATACAACATCGAACGTTTCTGATCTACTTGAACTTTATATTTTATAAACGGACCTATACATTTCCATTTAACTGAATGAACTGATGCATTTGTTCATAAACTATTGCTATTCATAAACATCAATGTTTACAATAAACCGTACAAAATAATGTATTTCTGAATACATTTATTTTATCATTTAACATAATAATTTACTCTTTATACACCATGGAAATCCAAGTTTCTTGTACCTTTAACATATGTACATATGTACATAAAGCATACATGTTAATTTATGTCTGAATAAATGTATCAACAAACTTTTAATTGTCTTTTCACATAGATAGGTTTCTTTAGATATAGCATAAACTGTATAATTACCATAATTCATAAACCTGAATTTCAATCTGAAATCCTTTTGTAATGATGAACGTATTAATTTATGGTTGAATTGTTTTCTAGAAATGCACAGATGTTTAACAACGAGCACATGGCTGACGTTCACTTCATCGTTGGTCCGCCAGGTGAATCTGAGAGAATCCCGGGGCACAAGGTGAGTCCACAAATCTCCTCTAAAATAAACCTAGATATTTTGGGTTCCTCTCTTATCTGACACGTGCATTTCATGTCTTAAAGCACTCTGCTAAAGAGCTGGCGGAGAATTATGTGAGAGATAGTGAGACAGGTTCAGGAAAAGCCTTTGCACCAAGATAAAACACTGACAGATCCTTGTCTTCCTCTCGCAGTATGTGCTGGCAGTGGGGAGCTCGGTTTTCTGTGCCATGTTTTATGGGGATCTCGCTGAAGGAGACTCTGATATTCATATTCCAGATGTGGAACCCGCAGCGTTTCTCATCCTGCTCAAGTAAGACTCACTCACTAATCACATCCGGGCATTAAATAACAGGGCAACTTGGATTTCATGTTAGGCCACATGCATAAATGGACTCACTAACCACTAACAGTGGTGGTTTCATGGATAAATTTAAGATGATTCAAAAAACATATGGACATGGTCAAATTTGATTCAGGATACACTTTAAGAGGAAAGGAGGGTTAAAAACAAATACATCCAAAAATTTAGTTTGACCTAACCCTGACACCTTTAAATGTACTGTATTTATTGGAATATGTCCATTTCCAAACAGTTTATTTATTATATATATATATATAATTTTTTTTTTTTTTACATTAAAGCCACTTTGTAAGATATTCAAATGTGCTTGATGAATTTTCAAACATTTGATTTAAATTTTAAATGCGCCTGTAGTCTGAAAATCACGATATTTTTGAAAACTGCTTCTAAAATGCGTGTCTCCCTCTACAGATATATGTACAGTGACGAGATCGAGCTGGCTGCTGACACGGTGCTTGCAACGCTCTACGCTGCCAAGAAATATCTAGTGTCTGCCCTGGCGAGAGCGTGTGTGGGTTTCCTGGAGACGAGTCTGGAGGCTCGGAATGCCTGTGTGCTGCTCTCTCAGAGTCGACTGTTTGAAGAGCCGGAGCTCAATCAGAGGTGTTGGGAAGTCATTGATGCTCAGGCCGAGCTTGCCCTGCGATCTGAAGGGTTCACAGAGATCGACATGCCCACCCTAGAAAGCATCTTACAGAGGGAGACGCTGAACGTGAAAGAGACGGTGGTGTTTCAAGCGGTTCTGGGATGGTCCGAGGCGGAATGTCGAAGACAAGCCTTAAGTCCCACTCCCGTGAATCTGCGTTCTGTGCTGGGAAAAGCACTGCAGCTTGTGCGTCTCCCTTCCATGACACTTCAGGAATTTGCAGATGGAGCGGCACAGTCAAACATTTTAACCCTCGAGGAAACCCGGAATATCTTTCTCTGGTACACAGCTGCTAAAAAACCATCCCTGGGATTTCCCGTCTCCACGAGGAAGGGACTGGCACCGCAGCGCTGCCACCGGTTCCAATCGTCTGCTTACAGAAGCAACCAGTGGCGCTACCGGGGACGATGCGACAGCATCCAGTTTGCAGTGGACAAGCGTGTGTTTATCTCTGGACTCGGCCTGTATGGCTCTAGTGGGGTGAAAGCGGAATACAGCGTGAGAATCGAACTCAAAAGACAAGGAGTGCTTCTGGCCCACAATCTCACTAAGTTCGTGTCGGACGGTTCCAGCTCAACGTTCCCCGTCTGGTTCGAGCACCCGGTGCAGGTGGAACAGGAAGCTTTCTACACTGTTAGTGCCGTTCTGGATGGGAGTGAACTCAGTTATTTTGGGCAGGAAGGCCTGACGGAAGTCCAGTGTGGGAAAGTCACCTTTCAGTTTCAGTGCTCCTCCGACAGCACGAACGGGACGGGTGTGCAGGGAGGGCAGATTCCCGAGCTGATATTTTATGCATGAGTGCTTGGACCGATTCATTAATAAACAGCAGAGGGATTATCCACAAACAAATGCCTTTACTAACGTAGCTGTGTGACACTACTAAAACAAGGAGGATTTACTTTCATCAGACTGCGTTTCCACTCACATACAGTGTAACAGAATGTTGTCTGACTGTATTTATTTTGTCAAATCTTATTTTGAATATACACCTTAATTTAATTTTTTTTAACGTTATGTTATACGTATATAAAACAAACAGCAGATTGCACTTAGGCTTTTATTTTCTTATTTAATGGCTAATTGTTGGTTGTCGGAACACGTCAAAATCTCTTCTATACATTAAACGCTATTTCCTTTTCTTCTGTCTGATGTTACATACTTTATTTATAGTTTACATACAGTACATTATATGAAGAATGTGAGAAAAATAATCTGATTTCATTTACTCAAATGAAAAAGCTTGTCATCCTACAACAGTAACAATAATGTCATAATAAAAATGATTTTTCACAGTTAAAATGTTTGAATGTGGTTTACAGTAAAATTAGCAAAACAAACAAATATGGGACATTGATTTGTGTCAAAGCTTAATTTGTAATAGCACAGCACCCTCTGGGTTTTAAAAGCAGCATTACATGGATTATTTAAACTAAGTGTGAAGTGCAGTTTGCGTTGATTTCATGCTTACCAATAGCAGGTGCATTGATGCAAAGCTCTCGGGCTAAAACCAGAAAGGTTTTTCCCAAAACGTACACATTCACCTATAGTCGGAAAAAAAAAAAAAAAATGCAATTAGAGCACACAAAAGTTACAGTAAATTTTATAAGAGAGAATACATCGGTTAGGATGAATGGGCTTCTCAATAAAGACAAAACAATGTGTGTTTTAAGCAGATACTGGAGGTTGCCGACTTCATCACGTTTAGATTTGTATGTAAACCAAAATTTCCTGCCGCATCTTTATATTAGAACAAGTTTTATTTCTGCCTCTTACATAAAAAAAAATTAATACATTAAACAGATGCACAAAATGATCACACAGGAACACCAAAAAAAGAACATCCACCAAGAACAGACAAACAAACCAGTTCTTCCATCTGGGCCTCTTGGGATTAAAGAGAAAATCTTTTTTAGTTAATGTCAGAGGTCATGACCACTGAAAAGTGGGACGGCCCTCACACACTCCTGACCTGAGAGGGGCGGTGATGGCCTTATGCCTCTAAAGAACTTCTCTGTCTGGGGGAGAGCACAGGAATTTATGGGCCCTTTCTCTGCTAAAATCCCCTAATGATTCAAACACCGCAGTGCACAGAGTCTGAGTCTTAGTGCTTGGGACGTGGAGGGGGGTTAATGGGACAGCTGGAAGTATAGAAACATAAAACAGTCACACCAGCTGAAAAAAAGGAGTCTTTACACGCAATGGAACCTGGTTGATTTACCAAACGAGTTGTGAATGCTATAGTTGTACGTTTAGAGATGAATGTAGTAAGTGAGGATCAGGGTGTAAGATGATACTAACCTGCAGCAGGTCACTTAAATCAAGCAGCATGTCTGGTTAAACAAATTAAGGATTCAGGTTCAGATTCTGATTCAAGACGGCAGGATCTATGCAGATGGCAAAATGTCAAGCAACCCGAGAAGAATCAAAATGAGATTTATTGCTAGTTGTTATGCAAATATTCCAACATAAATTATAGGAATTAGTATCATCTTGTGGAGAATTACATACACCACTAATGGAAGAGACTGACTGGCAGGCTGATGAAAATAGGTTTTCTGGTCAAATGTGGTTTATTTTGACCTCTTTTCTCTTTGAGCAGAGTGATATGAACTGCCACCCCCTGAACTGTGGAATTCCGGTCACCAAGCAACACTGCATCCATGGAAACCAGCACACCTGCCCAATCAGACCCGGAACATATTCCGTTGGATTAAGGTCATCGCAACAAAACCAGAACTGCTCTGAAATTGTGAACTAAT
>SOMO01000048.1:637505-655443 GCA_028128575.1 Paedocypris carbunculus | reverse complement strand
AAATGTTTTAGCCTCCAATTATTGTAGTTTTGTTGTTAACAGAATGTTTTGGAGAATATTGAGTAAAGGCAGAATGCTTCAAATTGTCCTTCATACATAATATTTCTCAATTTGATAATTGATAAATGATAAAGATATTTTTCTCTAATTTTGTCTCAAAGCATTAATAGAAGTCACCAATGTATACACCACACACGCACACTTAAAATGGGCTTTACATAAATAATTCAGTGTTTGCTTTGCAGATTTGTCTCTGGCGGTCCCCATGGTGAATTCCCTCACATTTCTTTTCACATTACTTATGGGAAAGTTGCTGGGTGAACAGTTTGGAGGAAAGAGTGAGTAGTTTGTCATTACACGTACACCACTCCTTTGTTTGTGTTCTTACCGGTGTCTTTGTCTGTTCATGTAGAAGAATTCCTCGGTATGTTACTTGTCATGTCTGGCGTGAGTGTGTGTGTGTTCAGCTCGGTCTCTAAGGCCGAAAACACAAGTCGAGAGCTCAACACACCTGACAGCTGAAACGCTGGACTGAAGAAATATGTTCCATTATTGCTGCTTTTGCCATCAGACTTTGGTATTCAGAGATTTCAAAGTGAAGGATTATATTTTAATTGAAAACAAGTTTGTGCAAATTATATGAGGATTTTCTTTTTACAATTTATGGTACCCAAATGTTACAATTGCTCAGGACTTGAACTTGAACTGTAATTACACATGGAATTCATAAAACTGAGTTGTAGTGGTAATTGCTACTTTTTAAAAAGGTTTATGATGATAAAATATGTGAAGATTTTTGAATGTATGGTATATTAGTGTGTATAATCAAACTTGCAGATATTTATTTTTAACGGGGGCTTATTGTATGTTTTATACATTTATAAATGGGTCAGCGTTTAAAGGTTGAACAGATATCAAATCAAATCACTTTTGTTGTCAAATGTGGTGTTATCATGATGCTAACTTAAACTTTCTAAATAATCAGAGAAACCATGCTTCTATACTTATTTTATTGCAGAGAGAAGGTAGCATGCTTTTATTATCACCTAGAAACTGTCACTAATCTTCAGTATGGCTCGGGAAGATCTCGCTCGGTCTCTCTATCCCAGTTCCTCGTCAACGTGGTTGCTGATATTGTTTCTTTCTGAAAGCACGAAGTATTATGTATGGTGTCAGTCAGTCAGTCATCTTCTACCGCTTCATCCTTTATGGTGTCATGAGTTGTTATTATTAATAACTGCTAATAACGTTTCCATTTCTGTGGAAACATAGCGGAAAAACTTAAAAAAAAATATGCTGTACACATTTAGAAATAATGCAAATACATTATTGACTTTACAATGATTGTGATGTTAAACTGGTAATGGAAGTTGATTGTATCTGTAAATATTCAAAATGAGAATCCTACACGTTGTGCTTTTCTCTGAAACTACTTGAAAGGTTTTTTTCACACATCTCGAAAATAAAGTTTTCTGTCTTTATTCAAAAGAAAATGTGTCACAAAATCAGCATTAATGGACGATCGCCTTCAAAAAAAACGCTCTCACCTTGTGTGTGGGTTTTACTGCGCTGTGGCGCTTCGCTGGACATGTAGAGTTGTTCGGTTTCTCTCTTCAGGTCTGTCATGTCTTCCCACGTCCTGTCAGATCCAGGAAATTCTACGTCCCCGTTCTCTATTCGTGCTTCAGATGAATGATTCTTAACAGAGCAAAAGCAAGTGTTTCTTTTGTATTAATTTTTTTTAATTACTGTTTCATTACTGTATATATTTTATTGTGTACTGTAGTGTATATAGAAATATCGCATATACTAAATATATACGTACGTATATACTTAACACAATCTCAGATCAAACTCAGAAACAACCTCTGTTTCTCACCCTAGCATTTGCATGGGTTTGTCTTCAACATCTGTATTTCTACTAAAAAAAAAACTAAAATACATAGCAGATGTGTAGATACTATAAGGTATATTGACTAAATGACTATTATTGATATTAATAGCAATTGACATTCAGTGTATGTCTGTGTGTCTTTGTATATTTTGTACGCATCTTGTAAGTCAGATGGGCAATGTTTTATAATGGACATATCTGACCACTGCCTGACACTCCTTTGGTAGATGGATGGATTAATAGAGCGTTGGTTGATTGGTTGGATGGATGGATAAATAAGACAGATAAATAAATTAATGGATTCTTTAGTCCTTACTGAAATACATCGGTCAAAACTAAAGCAGCTGATATCATTTAGAACTGACAGAGACCTTGTTATCTTCATGTGTTCAATACTTATTCACAGTGTACTTTAACTTCATCTATCATTATTGTTCATTTCATACGACAGGGAGAGAGAATGAAATATCCGTCCGAACAAGGCGTTCACACACTTACATGTTTCGTATTTGCTATGTCATTATGGTCTGTTTCATTCAGCTCCTCATCTACAGTTTCTGCTTCCCTCTGAAAAATAACATGTTTGGATAGACAGTGTGCTTGCCTATTCAGTTCCCAAGTACTGTACCTGGTCCACGGGGAGCTCCATAGTGGTGTTTTCATCTTCTGCTACCTCTTCTGCACCTCGAACCTCCTCTCTTAGAATGTTCTCAGACGCTTTAAATAAACTGGGCTCATCTTGACCCCATGTGTTTAAAAAGATTCTTAGTTAACCATGCAGTCAGATTCTTATCATATGCAGAAAGCTACGCTAAGGCCCATCACTAGGGGTTTAAGTCCGGAGAGCTAGAAACCCACTTGTGGTGCCATAAATCACATTTATCCGTGAACAAACAATACATTTATGCCCCAAATGCAAACTAGTATGTAGTACGTTTCTCTTTATCTAAATTTTTGTCCCCTTGAAAAATGTAAACTTAAATATGTGCACCATAAATTGTGTCTTTGTGGAACTTTTGATAACTCACTCGTTTGTTGTGTTTATCATTTTGTTAAAAATGAAAATAATAAATAAAATTCCAATAGAACCAGCCTTTATTTCACTCAGCACTTACCTAACATTGTCTTTAGCACGACTTTATGGTGTGTGGTAGTGCTTTGGTCAACTTGTACAGGCCTGGCGTGAAAAACCGAGTGGTTCTCTCTCTCTCCTCTTCCTGTTCTTCTCTCGCTCTCTCGCTCCGCCTCGTCCTCAGTCGACCTCACACGCCTGTTTTCCTGCTGAAAGCACACAAGATGTTTACAGGATGACATTTGAATTACGTGAGTCTTTAAATGATAAAGGACAGAGAACAATTGGCATGCAGATATTTGAGACAGAAAACAAACATTGTTGCGCCATGTACAATACAATTTATGACATAGTGTGTGTGTGTATGTGTATATGTTATGCATATATACGTGTATGTATATGTGTGTATATATATATAAACATACAAATATAAATACAATAAATAAATTCAAAGATATATATACGTAATTTATTTAATAGTAAATGGATAGAGGGATACTGAAGATATTATATAGGTCGACTGATGAATAAATAGAGACAAAGAGACTGAGGGATGAATAGATGTACAGACAGACAGGTTGAGAGACAGACAGATGTCCATTCAACAGAACACAATAATTGTCCAAAACAACAAGGAATTCAATCTAACAGCATATTCCTTGTAGAACAGAAAGCAGAGCTGAAAACAAACAAATCTCTCTGAAATCGGACACCATTTAACACAACATGCGTTTAGCTTGACAATTTAAAGATATGTTGCGAAAGATCTGATGAAACCTTTCATCAGCTAAAGCTAGAAAATATTTTTGAAAATGTTGCCACCTAGTGGATGCAAAAATAAATGCATGCATGGAAAGTAAAATTTAGCTGAATCGTGAGACACACAATAGAAAAAAAGAACAAAAGGACTAGAGCTATTAATACTACCATCTAGGTAAATTATCTAAAACTATGAAACTACTTTTAAAAAAGGAAATTAGAAGCTGATTAACATAATTTTAAAAAAGTTTTAAAATTGTACCCCAGTTCTCCTCTGTAATCCCCTGTCCCATGCAATATGTCTACAGAAAATAGATAAATATATACTTGTTTAAACGTATGTAAGAAGCAGAATATTCTTTGAAATATTCCTTCAACTCCTTCCATCACCTGTCCACACTTCTTCCATTTGCCTTGTTGAGTTGAATCTCCACATATGGGAGTTTCTTAAACCTTTCTGAGCCCACGGCGACGTAGTGCTGCCCACTTTCCAGCTCCCCTGGTGTGGTCACCTTAAAACCCTCCAGAGTGCAAAGCCTGTGTCCAGAAGGATCACACGTTAAATTATAAAAAGTTGGAACACGCTATTGGAAGGTGGCAAAGGGTGCCAGAGTTTTGAAAGAACGTGTAACTTCTCTCAGTTTTCTTTTTTCTTTTGTGTTTTCTTTTGTGTTTACATTTTTGTCTACATCCTTAGTTTACATTACGCTCATACAGAATGTTTAATGTACAAGGACAACAAAGGACATACGTATTCTATAATCTGAACAAGTATGTAATGCTTACATATTAAAGTGGACATTTTAGTGTGTATAAAGTGACTATACTACACAGAAAACAGGTTTGATTTACCTGCGCACCGCTCCGGTACGAAGCATGGCTTTTTCTGAAATCAGGCTCAGGATCTGCTCTAGATTTTTCTGCATGTGTCGTGGAATGATCAGACGCATGGCGGGACTGAGTATGTCCCCGTTCCTATATATACTAGCAGGAAATGTGGTATTAGAACATTTAATCAGTTGGTGAGTTTATGTCTGATCTCTCACTATATGATGCAGGGCAGAGTGACGACATTCCTCCATTTTGCAGACACGGGCCAGACGAGACCTTTAACCTACAAATATACACCATATTCATATCCAATACACAGTTCTATCATTTAGGCCATTGTGATTTTTGCCATCTACTGCTCACTCATCATCAGCCACTGTTAAACAAGTCACATTTCAGTTCAGAAGTTAAACATGTTCTTCAGACACAGGAACACAAAACTTTTGGACAGTGACAAAAAAATATAACGCTAATGTGCCAAAAATTCAGACCGGGATTTGAACCTGCAACACCAGGGTGGTAGGTTCAACTCCCTACTTCTGGACACATTGGACAATTTGTGTAGCTTCACGATCCTCGTCCTTAACTTTGGACGAGAAGTTAAGTCCAAAGTCGTCCAAAGATGAACAAATCTAAAGCACCAGAGTAAGAAATACCCAAACAAAAGTTGATAATGAACATGTGAGTGAGTGATACAGGTGACTTGTGGTCGACTGGTGGACTTGCGGTAATTTCACACTTACACTTTTGTATTAATAAAAACTAAGTTTATTTTTCGAGAAAGTCTGTACCTGGCTTTCTGCAGTTCTGCACATTGGAGATTTCTTCAGTCCCGCACTTAAATAACTAAAGGTAGAAAGTAACAAAACGGAAATCTATGTTTAACCATTAATTACAATTTCATTATTGGATATATAATAATTGCTGCTTGCTTGTTTTGGTTCTGAGCTGCATTGATCATTAAGAAAAGCATAATTCTAAAGCATGCAAGCAAGCACACAATCATTGCATTTGCAAGCAATTATATTTACCTATTTGTTAATTTTTACATTTAATTATATGCCGTAATGGTAAAATTCAAATACAAAAAGGCAACATACAATAAGATCCACGCTATCAAAAATGTATAGTAGCAAATCACAGTAAAAAGAAGAATTTAGCAAACAAATAGTAATGAAAGACAAATGAAGGCACTTAACAAGACTCACTCCAGCTTCTTAAAGCGCTCAAATCCTGCGGCGACGTACTGCGCCCCCTGCTGTAAGTCAGTGAGATCGGTGACGCGGTGGCCGCAGCGTGGCGTGTAGAGGGTGCGGACCGCCAGAGGAGCACCGATGCTCTGGGTGATGTCATTGAGTAAAGCATCCATGGTGGCGATTTGTCTTTGGTTCACAACAAACTTCCTACCTGCAGCATTGCAAACGTATTCTTTTTTTGTTCAGGATGTACAGAAGTAATACAATAAATGTCACTATACCTAGAGTCTTCTTGCTAACAAAACAAATCTTTATTCAACTGATTCATAAAGTACCTGAATAGAAAGGGTCTCCATTCCTGTAGACCACCACACTCTTAACTGGAGGCAACTGACTAGTCGCACTAGTGGTGGCCATGAGCTTAAAATAGCCACAATAACACACACACCTGTAATGTAAACATAAATCTGAGGCCGTGTCATCATATCACAAAACAAGTTTGTGCTTAAAAAAAGAACATTTCTCAAAACAAATCAACTCACCAAAAGTGTTGATGGTTCATCAAGAGGATTCCCCAAAGCTGGCATGGACACTAATCGTGTGGCCTATTTCCATTGTTTTCTGTTATTATTAAATAAAATAAAAACATGTATTTCTATGATTCCTGGTTATTTCAAAATGTAATTTCCAGTATGTAAAGTCTAAAGAGCTCATCTACACTTCCTTCCTCCCTCAAACATATTGGAGTGTTTCCTGGTTGCCATGGAAGCGTTGCTAACAGCCGTAGTCATTGTGGAGCTTACGTTCAGCAATAACAAGAGAGAGAGAGAGAGAGGAAGGGGGGAGAGAGAGGCAGTGTGTACACATACACATCACCATAAAAACACACAATATACAGCTTTATGTAACAAAGTAGTTGCTTGTCAGAAAAAAAAAATTGTGCTTTAGGAGAAATTTCTGTGGCTTTTTAGAGAGCTTTATATAAAGAAAAAAAATTGTGTTTTTAAGAGAAAGAAATTAGTCTTATCACACAAACCACACGTATATAATTATATACATCATCGTTCACAAGTTTGGGGTCAGTTTGAAATGTCCGTATTTTTTAAAGAAAACCACTGTTGTTGTCAATGAAAATAACTTTAAACCAATCAGAAATACTCACATACATTGCTAATGTGGTAAATACCCATTCTAGCTGAAATGATCTGGCTTTTGGTGCAATACTTTACTTTACTTTACTTTACTTTACAGTCATTTACAGCAATACATAAGTGTATAGAGGACCATTAGCAACTGTCACTCATTTTAGTATGTAATGACCATTACCAGCATTTTAATGGTAGAATGGGTTCCCTAAATGTGTCAGGAGTATAATGGATGATTGGAAAACCCTTGTTTGATCATGTTAGCACTGCTGGAAACAGTTCAGCTTTTTAAAGAAGCTATAAAACTGACCTTTCTTTCAGCAGGTGAAGAATCTGGAGCATCACATTTGTGGAGTCTATCAAACGCTCAAACTTTCATGGGAAAGTGGACAGTCTATCCTTGTTCTTAGAAAATAAAGTGTGACTTTTCATGGAACACACAAAACTGTTTAGGTGACCCCAAACTTTTGAACGGTAGTGTACATACCCACTGTATACGGTAGTGAACATATATAGTAGAAATGAGAACCATATTTGTTTACCGTGTCTTTAAATATGATAATGTCTCAACTATGAACACTTTAGTCAATATTTTTATTACAGGAAAAAGACATGCAACAAAACATCATCTGTACAGTATAAAAAGCACTGTCTATATACTGTCTATTTACAGCATATACACAATGGACGTGCGAGTGTTTTACAAGGAGCACGTTAGTCTTGACTGAAACACATCGGTCCAGTTTCATAGTGTGATGCCCATGTTCTGTCATGTTCTGAGAGTGAGATACTGCAAAAGAAGATAAGAGGTTTTAATTACAAGTATCAATACATGCGCATTATCATTATGCTCCGCTGAGATCGTGAGTACAGTTGTGCTCCACTCTAAACATGCGGAGTACGTTCTGAGTGTGTCTCACTTTCTTTCTGCTGCGGATGGCTTGCTGGATCCACAGCAGCTCCATGACCAGAGTTTTGCGCTGCTGCTGCAGACTTTTGGACCGGTCGACTGCATTCAACACAGACAAATCTGGACCTGCCAGAAAGATTTTGCTTTTCATATGTGTGTATGTATTGATATCATAACCTGCACGTGTGCTAAATGCTGTATATTTTATCATGGCCTTTTCGCTAAAATGATATATTTTCAAAAATAAAAGTATATTTCAGCACAATTACATTGAATGAACGTTGAAGACAAACAAGGCTGCCAATATAACCACANCTAAAGAAACAGTTTCTAAATATTAACCGAAAAAGTGTGTGTGTACAGAAACCAATCCACTCTACATCTACTTTAGGTTTGTACTGCTCTTCTGTCACATTCAAGGACGTACCATTCTGAATGACGCTCCTGCTGTTTACGTCAGAGTTCTCACAAGACTGTAGTATAGGAGAGTCGTCTGTGCATCTCTCTGCTCTCTCTTCCTCATCACGCTCCAGCGGTACCTGAAGCGTCATCGTCTCTCTTACCAGTACAACGCTCCTGCTGTTTACGTCAGAGTTCTCACAAGACTGTAGTGTAGGAGAGTCGTCTGTGCATCTCTCTGCTCTCTCTTCCTCATCACGCTCCGCGGTACCTGAAGCGTCATCGTCTCTCTCCGGCTGCAGGATTTCAGGCTGAGGAGGAACCTTCTCTTTGCTGTCTTTGTGCTCGGTTTCCGGGTCAGCCTGATAATCATGGGCCGGATTCCTGGAGAGTGTGTACTGCAATATAGGGCTCTCCTAATGGATTACAGCAGAAATCTTTTATTACACAATAGTATTAATTGTATCAACTTGAGCATTGATAAACACTTGTCAACTAAACTAAAAGTGAAAAAATGAGGGGAAATGACCAGAAATGGTTTAAGTGTGACTTTGGGTTGAAAGACGGAGATGGATGGACAGATGGATAAAAAATAGATAAATAGGCAAATGGATAAACAGACATAGAGACAGACAGACAAATAGACAGAGACACAGAGCGACAAAAAGACAAAGATAGATAGATAGATAGATAGATAGATAGATAGATAGATAGATAGATAGATAGATAGATAGATAGATAGATAGATAGATAGATAGATAGATAGATAGATAGACAGACATACAGACAGACGAATAGACAGACGAATAGACAGAGACACAGAGCGACAAAAAGACAAAGATAGACAGACAGACAGATAGACAGATAGATTCATTTGGGTAAATGAAATTTTCATTTTCAGATAGACAGACAGATAGATAGACAGACAAACAGACAGATAGATGGGATGAACATGGTATAAACAGGCAGACAGATGGATGAACGGACAACTGACATGATAAGACACACGCTCACCGTATCAGCGAAGAAAGGTGTAGGTAAGATGTTTCCTTTCCAGTGCAAGTGGTCCAAGCATCCATCAATCTCCTGCACTATTTCCTCGAACTGGACATGGACCATTCTTAGATCTTTTCTCATCACGTAACCGCGACACTGTGCCTGGTGGGACATGAACATTCAAAACTAGAATCAAAGTTCAAAGTCGGGGACCAACAATATACATTACAAAATAAAAACACCGTCAGGTTCGTAGACGACGTAATGGAAACCGAACAGACCTGAAACTGAATCATGACGAGCGTCCATTTCTGCTCGTTCATAACGAGCCGCTCTCAGTTTACACTAGGAAAAGACGAAACGGGCGTTTCTTCCTGAACCAATCAGCGGTTACGACATTAGCGCGCCAACTTGGTACGCTAAAAGAAGCTTTTTGATTGGCCATTTAGAACTAACAATACTGAGTGTTCATATTAGTAAAGGATATTTGTGTTTATTGTCTATACATTTTAACAAAAACCCACACGTTTAAACGCTTTTGATCACTCTTGAGTACATTATTTGTGCGTGCTTGTTTTTTCGATTCAGTAACGGTTAATTCAGGCCGTTTTCTCCGCAAGATGGCGCTGTTGCACGAAATTTAAATACGGTACGTACGTTTTCTTGATTATAGAACATGATGGGGTTAAAATATAATTACAGAAGAAATACAATGGGGTTATTGCAGCTGTTTTTCAGTAGGGTTTATTATTGACACTGCTCACTAAAAATGACCTATTGACCATTAATTGTTCAATCAACTTTATTATGCAAAGCACGATTGTCAAAACACACTGACACTCACAAAACGACATGGACAAAAACATTTAAAAAATAGTATCAACATTTGATCAAAAAACATGGCAACCATTGTTCCAGACTACAAGAGAAAGAAAACCGTCCATCTAAAAAAATAAAACACTTGTAAACGAAACCAAATCTAATTAAAACTGTAAAGCAAATTTGATCTTAATGCAACAATCCAGATTTTGTATTGAAACAAATGGAGGTAGACGAAGCAGAGTTCAGCTGTAAACGACAGCATTATGAAAAATATCAAACGTTTTGCAGCTGAATGCCAGTTTTGTGCTAATGTTTCATGAGTTGCTTCTGTTTTGAAAACAATCTTTTGTAAATGTGCTTATAAATTACAGAATATAGTTGCTGAGCTGTTACGGTGTTGTTACCGTTTCTACACACTCGTCTAACGTTCCTTTTCATCTTGGCGTGTGTCTGTTTTATTGTGCTTTTTTATTCTGGATTTCCACCAACTCTTGTTTAGACAACATCACTCATTTTTCAACAAAGGCTGTCGTTTGATCAAAATTAAATTGAAAAGTTTACAAATTCCATGCATTTTCAGAAATTTTCATACACTTCCTTAGATTTAATTATTTAAAAAATGTTCAGATAATTGGAATAGTCAAAGAGGCACCACGTTCAACAATTTTTACTTGTCCTGAGTGAATGTTTGCAACCAGACAAGACGGATACAAAAATTCTCAGTCCTGCCAGAGAACGTTTCATGATGGTTGTCGCTGAATAAACCAATGAATTCCTTACGAATGGAAGAACAGTTCTTAGCTATATACAATAACACATTTCATTTCTGACACAAACATGTCTGGTTTAGTGTATGGGCTCTAATAAATAAAGACAAATATGTAAAAAACAATTACCATGAAGGAAGTAGTGAGATGTTTAACCAGCATTACACAGAGACTACTATGATGGGGGCACGTGACCCTCTGGCTGCTCATCTCTTGCGTGGGTTCCTCAGGTTGTGGAGGTCTTGGGTAAGTCTTGATTTTCGGCTAGATGGAGTTTCTGTCTGTGTAAATCTTGTTAAGTGGAACAGCTAATGGACCAGACAGAGTCACCTGACACCGACTGGGTTCTGGAGAGCACATGGCACGCTGACTCTCTCTTAAATAGTTCATCGTTTGCATATCATATCTGCATTAGTTTTCCATTAGAACATTACTGATCTCAGATCACATCTATGAGTCTGACATGAGGGAAACATGATCCCCGCTTTTACTGGCAATTTATGTCAGACGCTTTCAGCACACACACACACACACACACACACACACACACACACGCACGCTGTGTGTAAGGATACATTGAGCTGCTCAGTTCTTCGAGCTGGAGGGAGAAAAGAAAATTTAGTCGTACAAAAATCAATAAAGCATTTTAAAAGGGCAACAACAACCAGCACAGGAACAATACATCGGAAAGAAATTGACAATAAAACTGAAAATCCAAATTAATTTTAAAAAGCAGTAATAGATTTTTACATGTCTGTGTTTGTGCGTGTTGTTATGTATAACCATACACAATATATTTGTGTTTGTCATAAATTGTCTGTACGTATTTTTAATATATTGTGAAAACTGCATGTGTTTAAATTGCATATTATAAAATAGATAAAAATATATACACACACATTGACTGTATATACACATATTGTATTTATGCATGTTATATTTTGTATGTACAAATTGTATGTCTGTTTGTATATAAAGTAAAAAAATTAAAATACAAACGTCATTTTGTAATTTTGTAAATACAACACGTACAATGTAAATATCTTAGCATTGTAAATAATAAATATATTAACAATTGCACGGTAAAAACAATATACTGAACTTCTCCACTTTGGGAATAATAAAACCTATTCAACACTGTCCTTATATTAGTGTGTTCCAGCATGAGTTCAGCCACCATCACGCGATCTGACAGCTGGAAGGGAAATACTATCAATAGTAACTGTCCTGCCCTTCACAGGCGGATGAAAGAACTCAGTCTGACATCCAGGCCTGAATATGAATAATAACACGAGACTGTTCTACAGGCCTGCATCACATACAGAACGCCATTGTGAGTGTGAAACGCACAAACAGTCGTCCGTCCCAGCACCATCAGACTCAGAGCTCAGTGAGACCAGACATTTTCATCAGTGTCTTACGTTGGAGAGGAGATGTTCCAGATTGCGGTCTGAAGCGTTTTTCCTCTGATCCTCTGACAGCTCCTCGACGTGGCTGTCCAGACTGAAGTGCAGTCGGGCCAGACGCTCCTGCATCTCTCTCACGTGCTCCAGCTGCTCGAAGGAGCAAACTTTACCTACAAACAGAAGATCTGCATCAGCAGGCAAAAAGCACACGGAACTTCTGTGTGTGCTTTACCAAAAGCCTGCAGCTTTCCAGAATGGAAGTCGTTGAGCAGGTTGAGAAGTCCTCCCTCCATCTCTCGCACGTCTGAGACATCAGTGAGGAAGGAGTGCTGCAGCGGTGAAGAAGACTGGGACACCCGGCTCGGCCCGGCCGGCTGAGGAGCTCGGGGCTTCTCTCGATGAGGTCTGGATTGGACAATTTGATACGAATGAGATGCTAGAGAAACACACAATTCTAAATTGTAATTACAAAAATATAAAGGAACTGAAAATGTCAAACCTTGTGTTTTTGGGGGGAATGATAGGAACGGCGAGAACTTCCTTAGATGGACCCATCGCCCCCACGGACCTCTTGCATTTGCCCCTGGGCTTGGGAGAAGGGGGCTGGGGAAGACCCAGTGTGAATGTGGCACTTTTACTGGCAGGGAGGACAGAGAGCTTTCGGGGGTTAATGGGTGGAGGAGGGGGTTGGGGAAGGGAAACTTTGGGACTCCTTTTCTTCCTCTTGTCCTCCATGAGGCTGGTGGCTCTTTCTGAAAGGACAGAGTCTAAAGTTTCTTACCAAACGACAATTCATTCTAAACGGACACGGGTTGTCATTTTGAGTTAAAACTATTAATCCAAAGATTATTGCTACTCTTCAATGTAATGAAAAAGTCTAACTTTTTGAACTGAACAACAGATTCTAAAATAGATAAATGAACCCAATCTTTCAAACTGCTAATAAATGCATGCCCTGTTATCAAGCAGTGTTTCTGTGCCAAAATATTTTTAGATGCTTCAGATCTCCACCGGGAGCACGGATGCCCGCTGTCTCTCAGTTTCTACTCATAACCGCTCATTTTATTCATATACAGTAGTATATAGTAATATTCATATAGTAATATACACACACTAGTTGAAAATAACATAATGTGCAGTGTGTTTTTATACAACTTTTTGATTTTAAATACAGTCATACTAGTGTTTTTTTTTTCTTCTTCCGTTTTGATCCATTTCTACTTTTAAATGAGCAAATGCAACAATGCAAATGAGTTTGGTTCAGCAGTGGCTGTGATTGGTTGGCCACTGCTGATGCTCCATTAATAGAATATAATGCTTTTAACTCTCTGCATCTTCAAAATCTTTATATATCCTGTATTATATACGTAGACATGAATGAAGTATGATTCACATAGGCTTTCTTAATTCGGTAAATGCACCGTAGTTGTAATTAGATAATAAATGCGTTTATTTTAATGCTGCATCTGTGTTCAAATCTTATTGAGTAAAATGCCTTTCTTTTATCAAAATAGTTTTTGCAGTACAAAATTGAAGCAAAGCAAAAGCCCGTAAAGCACAATGCGGACATAACCCTAAAAAGATGTAACAAACGATTTACCCACCGCCTAATGGTCGAGGATCTTTGTGCTTTTCAAACAGTTCAATACGCGCGTGATGCTCCTTCCATCCCCGTGAAATAGATGTTCTTCAATTTGCATTTTCCGATCCCGGGATTAGCTCCTCCGTCTCCCGATAACGCTTCTGAGAGCTGTACAACAACGACGCTTCTCCACTAATATTTCCATAATCTGGGCTTTCGCCATTGGAAGGCATTAACATAGCGTCAGCAAAGGCTTCTTAATATTCACCAGTCAGGCTCATTTCATTGGTGCGTTACCTAGTCGACGTCAAGACATTTAAATTAATATTCATGAGTAAAGTCCTCGCCATATTTGCTGTGATGGCGGGAGAACGTTTACAGTAATATACGATCCTACTTAGTAAGAATCTATAAACTGCATTTTCATAGATATTGTTCGATATTTTTTTTTATTACAACGTATGCTGGGATTGTGGGCAAATTGTTTTTTGTTCAAATATTTTGTTAAAAACATCGCCACCNTTTTTTTTATTACAACGTATGCTGGGATTATGGGCAAATAGTTTTTTGTTCAAATATTTTGTT
Organism: Paedocypris carbunculus; assembly: GCA_028128575.1. Classification (NCBI taxonomy): domain Eukaryota; kingdom Metazoa; phylum Chordata; class Actinopteri; order Cypriniformes; genus Paedocypris; species Paedocypris carbunculus. The sequence continues at coordinate 641,079 of SOMO01000048.1, read as the reverse complement.
AAAAACATCGCCACCATGCGTCCACCTTATGTATCTAAGGCTTGTAGTTCTAGTAGAAATGGTATAAAAACTAATACCGTACCAAAACAGATTTAATGGTTTATAAAATAACGTGTAAAACGTAAAGTTTAAGCAAATACATGTATAAAACGCTGCAACATGTGATACAAACATATTTTTTATATAATACAAAAATATTCACTTTTATTTTGTTGCGTCAGAACATAAACAGACAAAAACCACCTGTAGAAAAAAATAAACTGCTCTCATGACGCATTAAGCTTTTCTGTGATGCCTGACAATAATTTATTCTTGTCTAACTGACCTTATGGTTGGAGGCACTGGCTGAATAAGAGTATGCTTTTCCTAAAACAATTCTGTCTCTGAGCAGTTTGAAGAAGGCATAATAATTACTGAACAATATTAGTGCTAATGATATTGTCTGATGCCACCTTTCGGAACAGATTAGGGAATATAGCTGGTAGAATATCATAGCACCCTCCAAGATGATGAGAATGTTCAGTATTCGAAGAGGTTGGTTGAAGAAAAACTGTAAGGAAGAAAAAAATGTCTTTAATATGATGTCAAAATATAAAAATGGATTTTGGTTTAAAATTAACATCTTAATAGTAATAATAAACAAAACATAGAATATCTATAAAATAATAAAAACACAAATAATTTACAATGTTTCATTTAAGTTCAGCTACATTTTATACTTACATAAAAACGATAATGTGAGACATCCGAGGGAACTGCAACGTTATAACCACCCATGGCTTTATAAACGTTTTTACTGTGTTTTACCAAAACCCCTTGTGGCCACATAGATTCATCTGTCCATCTGTATAAAAAAAAAAAAAAAAAAGTTNATTTGGGGTCGTGGCCTGAGGAGCAATGCCGGGACTTCCATCTACCTTTACACTTGCTCCAGCTTCTTCAGAAGAACATCTAAACTGGATTTTCTAGTTGAATAATTTTCTAACCGAATAAGGATGCCGTGTCCTTATTCTCCTGCCATTATGTTACGTTTGTAGTTCAATTTATTATTAGTTTAGATTTTGTTTACGTGGTTCCCTTGCTGTATGGTCTTGGTATTTAAATCTAAGTTCCCAGTCTTCAGTTGCTAGTTTTTTGTGTGTATGTTTGTGGTACGTTTTGTACACTAGTGATGTTTGCTTCTAGTGTCAGTGGTTCCCAACCTTTTCTTGTTTGAGTCACCCTTGGAAAGCCTTTCAAAAGTTCCCGGCACCCTTATAAGGAAATAGATATTTAAAATCTCCGTAGATTTTTTATTATTATTTATTTATTTGTTTCATTTCGAGAGTTTGCATGCAACAACACCTTATACCTAGTCCTAGATGATATGAGAATACTGTTTACACTGATTCTGCCTTAGCAATAAAAAATAGCAATTTTTTCCCCGAAATTTTGCGGCACCCTCAAAAGATCTCACGACACCCTTTAGTGCCGTGGCACACCGGTTGGGAACCACTGGTCTAGAGATTTCCTGTGTTTCTGTGCACAAGTTAGAAATCATTCTTTTAAATCATGACGTTTTGAGTTGGTGCCAGCCATGCTTTTGTTTTATTTCATTTTAATAAAAGGAACGCACCCCAAATGTGTCTTTCTCCTCTCAAAATTAAACGCCATATGCATCAGGTATCAATAACAGCTCATACATTCGCCATAAAAATACCAATGTGAAAATATATACCACACCCAGCTTTGAGAATAGATTTAATTGAGAATATATTAACTGCGATAACTGTTTTAGCAAGCGTCTTTGTTAACAGAATATAACTTCTGTTAACAGAAGTTATAAGTTATAAGTAATATATTTTCTTGTTATTAAATATATTACTTTCAATTTTTTTTGTATAGAGATGTGGGATTAGGAATTTGTATTAATTCATGCTCATTACAAAATGTATATAATAACACAAATACTGTGAACGTATGCTGAACGATAATAAAAATCAGTGTGATAAAAAAAAAAAAAAATCTCCAGGAGTGGTATTTGGAGGCCAAAAACAAACGTTTATGAAGAACATCTTAGTTTTCTCATTTTTTTTTTCATGTGCTCTAAAAACTTCAGATAAAGGCAGCAAGTTGAAACACGCAAGAACAGGGCAGGTATTTTTTTTAAGGTGGCTACCGCAAAAGATAAGTATATCTGACTCCCTTTACACCACTTGTTTCTTTTTTATATATTTTTAGGGTTAGGGTTTATTTGCACTAATACTGACATATTACTGATGGCCTCTGAGAAACACCAAACTAAGTTTGTTGTGTAAACTTACTAAACAACTCTCTGTGTTATGTCTTACTAAACCATTAAAATGGAAAAAGGTAGGAAAAAAGACATACGTGTGCTGGAGGACGTTCGAGCAAAGTGAAGGGTCTACTTTCTGCCAGCATCCCAAGTGACCAGCAGCTTTGTGGAGCAGGTCACAGTAACGGGGAGGAAGCAGATGCCGCATCAGGATAACAGAAGTACTGACACCCACCAGGATGAACAGCTCACAGGACCAACGCTTGTCCACATACTGTGTACTCTACAAAACATGATGATGAGAAAAAGTTATTTCACTTTTATCATTTATCTAAAGAAAATGACAGGAGCAGAAGATCAAGTCCTGCAACCTTTTGGGCAAAAGACAAACAGTCTACCACTAACATCTACAGCGTTTTGAAGAACATTTAGAAAGAAAACTCATAACACAAAAAGAACTGCAGCTAAAGCATTGCTGTGCTGCCATGTTTTGCATAAAAAAAAAAAAAGAAAGAAAACCACAAATATCTGTGAAAACTATTTGAATATGTTTACCTATCTGAGAAAAATTAGTTGTCATTTAAAATTAGTATCATTTAAAAATGGTTTTAAAATATAAAAGCATTCAAATAAAGCATCAAAATCACCTTGACAAACCAAACAGGTACGAATGCTATATAATAGGCACTGAGCATTGAGCTAACAAGCACTTCTTTCATCCGCAGGTTGAAGTCCATCTTCAGGTACTCCACTTCCTTGCGAACAAGGTCAGGAGAGAGACAGCAGGCATGGGTGGGCATGGGCTGAACGCTGTACAGCTGACTGGTGTGCTGTTTCCACGTTTCCTTCAGGACAGAAAGGTAGTCCCTTCCTCCACGTCCCAAACTGGTCCCAGTCACTTCCTTTGAACTGATGCTGCTCAAAGAAGACATGGACCCAGTTTTCCGAAAATCACAGCTGATTTTGAAGAAGGGGATGTACATTGCAAACCTGAGAAAAAAGAATAGAGATACTAAAACACTGTGACTTAAGGCACAAGTGTTTGCATGATTTGTATATTTGATCAGAACATTTTCAAAAAAATAGGTAGGAATCAGGCTTATTATTAAACGATCTGGAGCCTAAACATGTATTTTTTTTTTGGTCAATCCCTAGGGACCCATCCAGAACAAACTCAGAGCAGTGGGAGCATGTGGGAGTCAGTGTCTTGCTCAATAAAACTTGTGAAAAATGATACATTTAGATGACATAACACAAAATGTTGAAATAAATGATAGATGCATAAAATGTAGCAGCAAA
>SOMO01000048.1:624762-637375 GCA_028128575.1 Paedocypris carbunculus | reverse complement strand
AAATAATGAAAAATATATATATATATATATATATATTTTTTTAACATTAAGGAGTAGTTACATTTATTTTACATTACATTTGATTACATTTAGTTATAGGTGTGCGTGATACGGGTACGAACATAAAAACCAGTGTTTAGTTGAGCCACGTTGTAGATTTTGCAATATCGTGGATACCGTCACACATTCATGAATTTATTTTTATACACGTGTATATACATGCTTTAATACACTATATCGCACTAGTTTAGTTACAACTTTTATGACGACAAGGAGAAGACACGCGAGCGCAAGAACTGAGCCCAAGCTCCAACGTCTGTGCTTCAAGAGCGGCTAGTGAGAAAACCAAGAGACGCGCGGCAGCGCTGATTCTGCTTGTTTTACATATATATTTGTTTTTTATCAAAGTCGTTTCTAACCAGTTTCACGCAAAGTGAGTCACGGATTTGCGCACAGTCGCCCGCGAAAGACAAAGAGGGAGAGAAAGAAAGTGTGATCTCTCTCTCTCTTTCTTTCTGTGTACCCCTCTATTGCCATCACCTCACTTTTCTTTCTATCACTCACACTCACTTTCTGTCTATTTCTCTCTGTGTATCTCTATCTCTCTCTGTGTCTTTGTATCCCTCTCTCTCTCACACTCCCTGTTTCTCTCAGTGCATCACTCTCTCTCTTTCTCTCTGTGTAGCTCTCTTATCACTCTCACACACACTCTCTCTCTCTTTCTGTATATCCCTCTATAACTCACAGTCTTTTTTACTGTCTCTTTCTATCTGTGCAGCTCTCTCATTCTGCTTCTCTCTGAGTAACCCTGTCACTCACTCACTCACTCTCACTCTCTCCGTTTCTCTCTACGTATCTCATCATGAGTCTAATTTCTTACTTTAAATAAAGTTTGAAAACATATTTTGTGTACAAATAATGTTGTTAAGGTCTACTAAAATGTAATGCCACCCCCATACCCTCCACCCAAATTTAGTTACATCCAGCCCTTTAAGGACCGCTATAATGCTGATGTGGCCCTCTGTGAAAATTAGTTTGACACCACTGTTTTAAAGTGACACTTTCAAACATTTTATGATCACAAAAGTATAATAATTATTTTGGTGCTTAATGCAAATCATACTTAAAACAGAGCCTAGACTCCAAAAATCACATAATCATTAAACAATCATATTTTGTGCTCCATTTTCAACTTAATCTGAAATATGATTCAATCTTGTTACTCTTGAATGATAGTTAATGAATTATTGTTACAAACATTTCTTACAAACATGTTGCACAAATGGAACAATCATGGAAGTGAAAAACCATAACTCACGGATAGCAGAGGAAAAGGAGGCTGAGTACCGAATATGTCTTGAAAAGATAAATAAGTGACCGACACAGACTCCACCCAGCAAGAGTCAGGACAGCAAAACGGGCCATCACCAGGAAGACAGAGTGCGGGAAGGACAATTTCCCACTTTGTGACGCCTTAAAAGAGAGAAAAGACGGGAAGAAAGAATTCTTGGATTGAGTGTGTGAGAATAACACTTTATTTTTCAACGCTGGCACAAAATTGACATTACCTCTTTGACAATAGCTGCGATCAGCCGGCGTGCCAGCACTATGATGGTGAATACCAACATATTATAGTCAATAAGGTGGAAGTTCTGCAGGGACAAAAGAAGACACACACATTCAGTGGCAGAAATAACCAAACCCACCGGATTGTTGACTTTGACTCACCAGAGAAGTATGAGAAGGTGGGTGTGATGGGGGGTACCACCACACTGTTTTATAAATGTTAATGTAATGTACAAATAGAGCTATAAGATGGCACACAAAAAGGTGAAGCTCAAAGACGATGTTTCGGTCCACAGAGAGTTCTGGAATCTTACAGTGCTTCAATGGTACCACTGTCTGAGCAGCCAGTGGTGGGCTGGACATTCCTGTTCCGGAAACATTCCTGCCGGCCGCAGAATTACCATCAGCTTCCAGAATAGAGATATTAACGCAAAAGCACATGTTATTTTTACATGCTTACCTGGTTCGTGACCTCACACCCGTTACAGGTGAGCTGGTGGAGTGATTGCCATTGCCAACAGCACCCGCGTCACCACCCAACGGTGAGCGACAGTAGGTTCTATTCGTTCCTCTTCGTCCTCCAGCCATCCCAGATCCTTTTTCCCCAGCTCTTTCAGTTCCTTGAGTTAAAAAAAAGGTTTAAATAAAATAACTCTGCCATTAGACACACAATAACAAATCAGATTCATTTTTATTTATTTCAAATATTTTCAAGGAAATTCCAAAATATCTCATATACATTTCATATACACCAAGATTTGGACATTTTCATAGTTGTATGGAAAACTGTGTATACTGTAAAATACTTTACTTTGCAAACGTACCAGTACATTATAATATATTATGTTATAATAACTCAACACATTTACGCCAAAAACACTTAAACCTCTGAGAAACACTGATGCTACTGTAAATTAACTTGGCAATTGATCACAAACTCTTTGCAAGTCATATTTTAGAACTGTAAACTTCTAATACATTGGTCAATTTACTTACTTTCACCGGTGTTGTAAAACATTTTATTGCACCAATTGTCAAGGAAGTGAGAAGCTTGCTGTCAGAAACTTTAAAGGGTTCGTTTATAAGATATAGAAGAAGCTTCATGTCTGAACAAAACACATAGTTCATTGAATCAAATTGGTTTTATCTAGATGCAATATTTTATCACTAGAAACACAAACAACACGCTGCATCCTCCACTGCTGTGCATCAGATGCACGTCCACAAAGACCCCACATGCTTGGCTGTGCACGTGCCCGAGGCGGGAACACTGTGGCCAGAAGAAAAGATTGCAAAAAAATGTTTCTTTACTAGACTTACGTTTGGAACAAGTTAGCGTTTACCTACGAAAGGACACGCTTCTTTTTAGTTGCTCTAAAGACGCGTTGCACAGCTCAGCCTGTTCTCATGGGCAACTTTGCGGAAGCGTTGTTCTACAACCCGTACGTTTAAAACGTGCTAGTTTTGTCAAAAACGAAAGCGCCTTGCTAAATCACAAACTGTCGTCGGTTCGTATCAGTCCACATCTGTACCTGTATGCCCGAATGCAAGAGTGCGGCCTACTGTTGATGCATTTTCACCTAATCTATATATCAAGTCATCACCAAAAACAGCACTTACCACTACTGAACGGCAGGGTTTGGTTCGAATAAGACGACCGCGAGACGGAGGTTAAAGTTCTCTCGATACTTGGGCACAAAATTAAATCCTTGGGGTCGTAAACGTTTGTGAAATTTCTGACAGTGGAAGAGAAGTGCTCATTCTGTTCTGTTGATGTTGTATCACACGCACGCGCAGAGCGCGCGAGCAGGAGGCGAGCATGCGTGGTTTCGTGGTCAACGTGTACAATCGCACCTTCCGCTGTGTTCGGAAGCGTTTACATCGCCTTCAACAGAGGAAAAAACGCGAAGTCCTTTTTAAATATTTTTATCGGACTGGATGGATAAAAACTGTTGTTATCAGCGACTCCCAATACAATACATTTCACATGAAGTTACAAAACGGACTATAACATTCTTAACATCAGGACATGAAAAAGCAGCATTTGTTCGCCACAGAGTCTAAAATATTATTATTTATCACCAAAAAATAATTTATATGCGTTTGGTGTAAATAAAAAGCATAGATGGAGTACAGGTTTCAGCATAGACGGTTTGTGTTTTATTCAACTAATTTTGTGTAAACTTCATACACAAAAAAATAACCTTTAAAAAGATGGACTATCTAAATGATAGCGCAAAAACGAGCACATTTCGTATACTTTTCGCAGGGCGTTTTTTTTCTTAGCGTTAGGTTAAAGAACACAAAAGGGGCGTTTTGATTGGATGACGAATCTGCCGATTGGCCAATCAATGCGCAGATGCCGATGCTCGCGGATGCGCGACGCAAGATGAGCGATTTTCCGCAGCGGCCAGTAGAGGGAAGCGAAATGGCGTAGCAGCGCTGTCCGTCGCCGTAGATCTACTGGGCCAGGCTCACGGAACATCTCAGAGCCTGGCCCGTGATGTCGAACCAGCACGAACAATGGATATTACTTGTTTCTCCTAGTTCAGTCGCTGTATGGCCATCACGAGATCACCGGAAACTTGACTTGATAAAGGTAAAGGTGCTTGTCTTTGTCTGTGTTTTTGTGTTGCTGTAATGCATTTCACAATTCTTTGTCTATGAAAAATTGCATTCTTATAATGTACATTCTAGCTGGTTTATTTTGCAAATGTTTTGTTCCCTCGTGCGATATAACTGATTCTTGACTTTCGTTTTAATTGACTTCCAGTGGAACATTGTGATTCATCCAAACAGCATTCCTCATTTTCCAGAGAACAAACATTCAGAAGTGTGCTATTGAAGGCCACTCATTCACAGGCAGGTGAGTTTGTCCAGTGAAATTGACACAGTATGTTGTTTTGCCTCATCTGATCAGTTTTAAATGCCTTTTCTATACAGATGAGAGACCATCTTGTCCTTCTTCCTCCTCCTCCATCCTGATAAATTCACTTTCTGTCAGCATTATTTCAGGGAAGTGTTGGTACGACTTACACGGTTTCATTTGCCAACAAGAGTGTAACATCTGCACTAAGAAGGTTGAAATTAACTTGAAATAAAAGAGATATAAATGCCAGATTTTTTCAAATTTTGGCATTTGGAAAGAAATGATAAATAAACACTAGGGACTTATAGTTCTGATGAAGTGCCTAGACACAAAAGCCATCAAATTTCTCGAGTTTTAATTTCCGGCTTTCAAGTCCAAAGTCATTCCATTGAAATGTAAAAATAGTTTTATTTTTCTCTTTAATCAGAACTCATAATGGTGCTTTGAAACATAAATCATAACTTTGTGCCATCAATTTGTGTGTGTTGTATACCGCCGACAAATCCAGCCAGGAACTTGCATGCACAAGGTTTAATGTTTGTTTTTGTGAACTGGAGGTAAGAACATTTCCTTTACTAGCTCAGGGTTACCACACAGCGAGCACTAAGATCAGATGCTGCATATTCACCTGTTTTTCTTGCAGTACAGTTAAAACACATTAACTTGGTTTGTAATTATGATGCCATTGGAATCTGGGTTTTTTTCTGTTCTCGTTTTAGCAGCTAGACTCCTATGTAGCTTATTTCAAAACCAAAATGTCCAGAAACATTTTGTTCTTTTGTGACCGTGTTCCGAATATGAACAAAACTTGTCTCATTTCCATTCAGGGGAGAGATAAAAAAAAAATATACCCATTTATATCTAAACGTGGACAATATTTGGCCTAATAAATGTAAAGTGTTACTTTCACTGAAGGTAAAATGCCTAGTTTCATGTAGCCTTTCTATCAGTGGATAGTTCGAGGCCATTCTGTGGGAAACGTGCAATATTTGTTTCTTTTCTTCCTGTTTTGTTTAAAAGTGAGATATATATTGTACAAAGACGTGACAAGTTGTTCGCAAAAACAACAAAATCACCAATGTCTTCCATTAAATGATGTATAGATCCATCCGCTTTCTTTAGCGTGGCGGGATTTGTAGTGCCAGAATAAACAGGCCATGCATGTCGGATAGAGATGCTTGCTGAGTTCATAGTTGTAGTCACCGTTGTATGAAGTTATATTTAAGCAAAGAAAACCTATGGACGTGACCTTGACACCTTGGCAAATTTGATTAAGCGGAAATTCATCATCAAATGTACTCAGTTTAAACAAATATTGACATTGTTTAGTTGCGTCTTATCATGTTTAGTTACTATTGGTGTTCTGTAGCATGCTGTGGACTAACAATTGTGATGGATGGTTTTGACACGGCACTTGCCTGATTTATGTTTGATGAGCACTGCGTGAGTTTGTCCTGATTTGCAATGAACAAAAAAAAAGTTCTGGACCCAAAATAGATCAAAAAATGAGTTTCAGAAACTGGAACAGAAAATGTAGCTTATGTGTAATGAGGAAACAATTCTGTATTAATCATTATGGGGTTCTCTTCATTTATTTGTCAAACGCTTTACATATAACATGTACTATGACATTTCTTAGATGTAAAAACAGTAGCCTTCCTTCCTTTCAATTCAGAAATAGTCAACTGTGTTTCTATAAGTTATACCTCTAATTTTTATTTCTAATTTTCCATCCAGTCGGATGGTCAGACCTGAAGATGAATTGTTAAAAGTAGCAGAGCTTCTAGATTTTATTACATGTGAAATTGTGGCATAAGCAATTATCAAAGCATTGTAATTTAGATAAATACCTCAAAAACTGGAATGCAAACTATATTTTTAAATATACTTCAAGATATGCAAGCCATTGTGTGTATTGTTTATACTTTAGCAATAATGGATTCATGCATGAATTGTAGTGTCAGAGCAATTCAGTGATGTTTGTGAAGCTATTCAGTATATTTGTGATCCGATTACATCAATATTGATCAATTTTTGCAAAACTCTAGCGTTCACTTTTCATCGACATCAAACTCGCATCCGAAGACACAATAAAACTGACAATTGTTTTAACTGAATATGTTCAAGAATCGGAGAAAGATTTTACAAGAAATACAGTAATTGTCTCTGCAGAACTTGTGTATGTTTCCATACACACGGCAGTAGGGAATACACACACACGCTTTAAACATATTTACAGTTGGTTTTCATTAACAGCAATAACATCAGATTTCAGAGTAGCCGTTTGTTAATCTAACAATGTATTTGCATCGTTGATCCTGGGTAAACACTTCCACTAAAGAAAATGTTTGAATTAGTGTTCCTTAGTTCAAAAACTGATGCATGGTAGAAGTTGTTAAGAAATGTTTTGTGCTGCATGCAATACTGATTGCTTGATATTTGTGCAAAAAAAGAAATGTGTGCAAAAATACTGAAATTTGTGAGTTGACCATTGTTGTAATTTCATTTGAAATGCATGCCATCCCAAAGATGTATCTACTGTATCTTATATGCAGGTGTATTCATTATGATGTATCTTTAATTGGGTTTGTACGTTGTATGTTGCAAATTCATTTGTAAAAACTTCGTGACTCTTGAGGCAAATTCTAACACTGAACAATTTAGCCACATTTGACAATTGTGGGTTTTAAAATGTAAACGTAAAATGTATTGCATAACGCATATATGCTTTATAGGACGGTATAAGAAAACAATTTGCCTCTTGATTGTGAACATTTTTGCTTTGTATGATCTATGCACAACAGATGCACCTGCATGATTTTATATATCAAATGAAGAAAATACAAATTTTAGCAATAAAAAGCAGCATGGTGCCAATTATAAATTGTGTTTTATTTCTTTATTTTACTTTGCACAATAAATAAAGCAATAAAACGTCAAAATGGCCCGAGCGGTTAGGTTTTATTATTCACAGAGTAAAGAAAAAAAAACTCGCATTTACAGACCACATTTACATCAGCAAGACTATACATTTCACACCTGACAAATTTTTATTTGATTAGCAGTTTCTCCATGCGTTCTTCTAGAATGATGAGCTGTTTCATCTGCGCTTGCAAATTCACTTTCAGCTAAAAGCAGAAGACAAAAACAAAAATACGAAACAAACTACAGTAACTGTCTTTTAATCAAAATGAAACAATGGATGCAAATGGCAACTACGGGCTTAAGTTCACAGGACAATGCCAACTGGTGACGCTATGAGCTATTTCAGTTTAATTAGAGCTCATTAAAAAATATATTTTATCATTTGTTTTAAATAATTTCACATGAAAAAAAGTTATCTCCTGCTGCCTCTTTGAGGCAAATAAAATGTTTTGTTCACACACAATCATACACAGCACCACATGTATTGAAATCATTTACTGTAACTATTCAGAAAAAATAAAACATTTTAGAACTGAAATAAAAACCAAATAGCAGTAGAGATTTGTAAATATGAATAAACATACGACAGTATTTTGTTTATACATAATCACAGCTTATAGATTTGTGTGGTTCTGGTAATAGTGGCTGGAACCCCCACATACCATAAATGTGGTCAGAGCCCTCAACATACGACTCAAAGTACAAAATACTTTTCGGCTCAAGAAAAGCCCTCAAATAACAACTACAAATCCATGAGAAGAAACATTGTGAAAAATACTCACCTCTTTCAATTTTGGGCCATAATGTTTTGATTTGAAGGAGACCTCACAAGCTTTAACCGTTTTGCCATTTCTTAGCATGTAACTAAAATATAAGAAACAAAACAGTGGTGCATTTAAAAATTAGACAGATAGATAGACAATGATAATGAGACAGAAGAGTGGTTGGGTGGGTAGATATTTAGAGAGATAGTGAGACAGAAAATCAGTGGAAAAATACATACTCTGTCTATAAGAGTGGATTGATAGACAGAGGAAGAGCAGATAGACTGATAATTAGAGAGATAGTGAAACAGAAGAAGAGTCGATAGATGGAGAAAGATATTTAGAGAGATAGTAAGAAAGAAGAAGAGTGGATGAATGGATTGTTAGACAGAAGAAGAGCGGATAGATGGATAGAAAGTGAGACAGAAGAAGAGTGGGTGGGTGGATGGATGGATGGATATTGCCCACCAGCTTATCTGCTCTTTCTGTAAAAGAAAGAGATTTCGCAAAGCCGACAGATGTACTGGAGAAGAGTGCACAACAAAACCAACATCCTCCAGACAACCAGCACAGCTCACAGACTGGAACGTGCTGCACAAAACATCAAAAGGTAAGAAACCCACTAAACCGTGTAGAGCAGATGCAGGTGCTTCAAGTTGAGAGACACTGACCAGGAGGCCAATTGACCGCTCGAACTCGTGTCCAACTTTTCATTTATTTTTACTTGTCCGGTGACTTCTGCAAATCACAGATGGGCAAAATCAGACAAACACTGTATCGACTTAAAACGAGATTAATACCCATCACATGACATGTTTAATAAAAGCTATAGTAGCCAGCTTGGCTGTAGACATGTGGTTATAAAGAGAACAACTTACTCCAAGCAACGATAGCATCAAGAGACTGGACCTCACCGCAGATACCAAAAGAATCTCCAAGAACTGTGTTGCATGCCAGGCACTGGAGGATGATGGAGTTCTTGTAATCAACCACAGACATTTTTCCGTCCTTTATTGTGTTTAGCTGATCTACAAATATACTCGTTTCCGTCGAGTCACGTGTATCTAACGAGTCTTTGAGCAGACTTGGGCGTCTTTTCGACATTACAACAGCTAATACGTTTCTCCCAGAGGACACGCAATTTAAAAAAAAAGTTGTCGGAAAATTACACATATATTATTTTCAAGAAGGATAGCGCCGAAAGCTAAAACTCCTCCTTCACAGAGCTACCTAAACCAATCATGACAAAGTCTCACACACTAGGCCTAATTTATTGGATAATGCTCGGTGTCGTCATTGATGTTGCGGCCAATCATCTCGAGAGACGTCTTTTTGAAACGGTTGAAACGGTAAAAACACGCCTAACGCTAAACAACATACGCTGTTCTGCAAAACGAGTGTATTGGATTTTGTAGTCAAATCTTCATCAAGAGATTTCGATAATTTAATACCAGCTATGGTGTCTTTGGATTCTTTGAAATATGCGGAGCTGCAGCGTCTCGCTAAATCCGTTGGATTGAAAGCGAATGTGAAGGTAAAGCACGTTTGTGGAAATGAAGCCGAGCTGAACAATCGTGATCTTTGCACGTACAACGTGTTTGCAATGCGTTTTTGAAAAGTGTTTGAAAACTCTTTAATGCATCGTTTATAGTGTGAGAAGCTCTTGAAGGCTTTGAAGGAACACTACTCGCAAGAGCAGACGGCAGCAAATGTGAGTAGCGTGTTTTTGTTTTGAATAGAAATTACATAAATGCATGTATAGTCTGTTTACGTGGTAAATGTTTTCAAACGATGGCGCTTTGTTTGCAGGCGAACGAGTCAGGCGACGTGGATGCGCGTGACAATTCAAGCCGCTCCGTTTTTGTGACAGAGCGTCGACAAAAGTGTCGTCTCGCCAAAAGGCGACTCTCTGACGCCGTGCAGGTACATTCGCCAGATTAGCTGTATTTTTACCTCATTTGTACCGTATACAACGTGGCGTAAGCTTAAACAAACAGACAAGTCTAGCCTGAAAGAAGTCAAAGCTAATGTATATAAGATATATAAGTTAGGTAACAGGAAACTCGGTCATATTCATTCAATCAAAAATTTGCATTTGAATACAATAAAATTTGCCACAATTTGTGAGGTAATTAGACTTTTAGGATGTTGCTTCTCTGAGTGGATTATTACCAAAGTGGGTTGTGAGTAGGACTGGGCGGTTCTAAAATCTAAATCTCAATTAATTAAACATTTTAACAGATTGCAATTAATTAATGTTTGTATTGTAATGTGTTTTTTTTTTTTGCTCTCAGTTTTTCCTAATAACATTTTAGAGTAAAAAAATATTAAACAAAATAACTATTGCCTTATTAAAAGTATTAAACGAGCAGTTGTCTTCTAAACATATTATGTAGCAATGTTTCCACCAGGACTGATATCGCACTCTAAGGAGCACAACAGTCGTGTTATCTCTGGCGTCGAAACAGTTTTTCTGCAGTGTCTACACTCTGCACTTAACTTCATTTTGTTCATGCCTTGCTTCCTGAAGCCGAAATGTGTCCAACCGACAGAACACGTTGTGTTATTGTTTAAGCTGCTCTTGGTGTTCTATGTTCATGCTTGACATGTTGGTAAAAAAAACAAAACTATAGTGTCACGTGACTTCAATTACCAGCCCTATTCTGCCCTAGTTGTGAGACATTAAAAAATGTGTTCTAATGTTATTTCTATTTAATGGTGACATTTAGAAGGAAGAGCCAGAAGACAAAAAAGAGAGGCACGACAAGAGGAGAAAGGTTTCTTCAACAGTAACAGCAGAGTCATTGGTGAAAGCTGTGGAGTCTAAAGAGAACAGTTCTATCACAAACGATGCTTCTATAGAGCCAAGTGAGAAAGGTTTGTATTTATTTCAGTTCATAAAAACAATCTTGTGTTTCCGTTATTATATATATTTCATTCAATGTGTGACTCGAATCCTGTGGCCTTTGAGTGAGGTCACATGATTAAATCTTTACAATTGAACCAAACGTGTGTGTTCAAACGCATCTATGCTTGTGTGTTTACTTCACTAGTTGGATGGGTCAAAGGAAGAGCACAGTTTATTACTATGGTTGACACAAATGTGCTTTGGCGAGCATTGTCTAATTTTTTTTAAATGATTTATGAAAAGATATTATTGTTTTATCTTACAGCTGTTGGAAGACGAACTGCTGGAAAAATCCCACGCCATGAGGGTTTGATGAAAAATAAATCTTCTCTAAGACCAACAACTCCAAGTAATTTGATCCACCGACTATTAGCCACTGAAAATAAGCGTTTTCTCGTTTGTATTTTTGATTGTTTAGCTCAACCACTGACTGAGCATTAATTCGTTTATTTCACTAGACTTTAAAAAACTCCACGAAGCTCAGTTTAAAAAGATGGAGTCCATTGATTCTTATGTCCAAAGGAAGAACAAACAAATGGAAGTGAAGGTAGGAAAACAAATAACCCTGTACACACATCTGTATTTGTACATAATATACATTTGAGTTTTATTAAATGTAATGAGAATAATTTCATCCATATCTGCTGTCTAGAGATTTGTCTGAACTTTTCCCACAAAAAACTTTCATTACTAGAAGCCTCCTGTCAGCAAAAGCTCACTCTTCAGCCCAGAGGTAGAGAAGAAGCAAATCCCCAAAAGAAAGTCTGCTCTAAAGGAAAACTCCATCTTCAGACCAACTGTCCTCACCACCAATAAAATCAATGTCAGGTAACTGCATTTATTAAACCAATATCAGTAATCTACATGTGATTCTGGACATTTTTCAACTTTTATTATAGTTAAAGAGTTCAACTTAAGATAAACCAAGTTAAACCAAGATGGTTGAGTTATTTTGAAACTTAACTGGAAATGTTGAGCCGTTGCTCTGCTTTATCCATCTCCAGGTTTTCGCAAGCCACTCATGACAACGAATACAAGTGTTCATCAGTGAAGACTCCTGCTCGCATGTCTCCTTTCGTTCCCCTCACATCCACACCGGGGAGAAAATCTGGTGTCAACTCAAAACTTGAGCTTAAATCTGTTGGTGCCATTAATAAAACACCTGGTATGCACTCTGTCATTGTGTACAAAATTGTAATGAGCATTGTCCCAACTAATGCTTTACTATTTCAATTTTGCAGGAGTAACTCCTTTTGTTTTTGGTGAAAACACCAGCATGTCAGCCACACCTGGCACCAGCAAAAAGAATGTGTTTGATCTCAAGGCCAGCCTCTCTCGTCCCCTCACCTATAAGCCACACAAAGGTACTATAGACTGATTCATGAACGTATTCGGCTTTCAGACCCTTAGATCTCAAATTTCTTTTTTTTTTATATTTTCTTTGGTCTATGCAGGAAAACTGAAGCCATTTGGGGCTGGAACGGAGGATACAACACTTAATAAATCCCAGACTGTTCCATCACACCAGAAAAACTTTAAACAACACCAAATTCAAACTAGGTAAGATGTTTTTTTTTTTTT
>SOMO01000048.1:594558-610021 GCA_028128575.1 Paedocypris carbunculus | reverse complement strand
TAAAATTGTTAGAATCTGAGAAAAACAAAACTATTTTACTAATCTTACTGTAATTAATGTATACTGATTATATGCTATTTACTACTGTATATTTGTCTGTATTTGAGCCCTTGCTGTGCATGCACACAATACATTTGACATTCTTTTTTTCCACAATAAAGGACCTGGAAACTCAGGCACTTACCGAGTCGGAAAACTGGAGAGAGCAAGTGTTAGAAATGCAGGAACAGCAAAGTCAACAGATCAGGGCGAAACAGGAAGCAGAGGCGGAGCTTGAAAGAATGAAGCAGGTATGACACTGACAAACAAACCTATTCAAATTATTTTCAAATTCAGTAGCGTCGTCATCTTAGTAAATTCCAGGGATATAATTTTATGTTCAATGAACAAATGTGTCTTATCGTTTGTTTGTTTTTTAAAGGAGTTGCAGTACATTGAAGAAGAGCATCATCGAACCAAAGTCACTCTTCAGGGACGTGTCAAAGACAGAGAAGATGAGATTCAAAAGCTGAGAAATCAGGTAATGCCCTCATTTAAAAAGAAAGATACATAGCAATGATATTATTGTTGAACTTGTGAAATGTATTTCCCGCTAGTTGACCAATAAGGCTCTGAGCAGCAGCAGTCAGGTAGAGCTGGAGGGACGTTTGCACCAGTTGACGGAGACGCTGATTCAGAAGCAGACCATGTTAGAAGCTCTGGGCACAGAGAAGAACTCTCTGGTGTTTCAGCTGGAGAGACTCGAGCAGCAAGCGAAGAACCTGCAGGGTGCTCAGAACAGCGGCTCTCACGTCAACATGGCTGCCATCGAAGGTCCGGGTCACTGCGAATGCGCAAATCTTCGAGTATTTAAGAATCATCTCATCTTAACATTGTGTTTTTGGCTAAAGGAGCTAGGCAGAGGAACACTCCCATCCTGTTTAGCGACACAGACGGTCCTGGAACTGGAGTGTATGGGAAAGTTCGCAAGGCGGCCAGCACGATCGATCGTTTCAGGTGACTTACTTTCTTGTACATGTTAAGAGTCGATCCCTGTTAATCAGATCTGCCATTTATTCATGCAGAATCCCTAAACGAGTTATTTTAAATAAGCAGTAGTATTGTTTGGTTATTTGGTCCAAAATTTTATTAATTCGGGTCCAAGAACATAAGAGCATTCATTCACTCCATTTACTTGAGTAATTTTGATGATAATAATGAACACAAGAACATAAGAGAATAAAAAACCACTCATTTCACCAATTTTCCAACATTTCACCATGCTCATTTCCATCAGAACTACAGTTTACGAAAATCTGAAACTAATCCAGTCCTGATGTGTCATAATTATCCTGAGTAATGTATAGTATGTCCTATATTAATGTGTGCTTTTTTTCCAGCATACGGCTCGGGATCTTTCTCAGACGTTACCCAATGGCCAGGGTCTTTGTTATAATCTATATGGTGAGCGAGGTTCTTACTGTTCAGTTGCTGTTTTGAATCTAGATTAATGCATTTGCTTTAACGATTTTTACTCCTTTCTGTATGGTTTTGTTTGCTTTCAGGCACTACTACACCTTTGGGTAATGATCGTCCTTTTAACATACACACCAGAGATGCACAGCAGTCATCCTGATGGAAGATGAAGGATTGTGACTAAATAACACGTGACCTGTGTGTGTATGTTTAGTAAATGTTAATAAAGATTAAACCTAGGAATTTATCCGGTTGCTTTGTAGAGGCTTTGAGCTTCTGTCTTCGGTTTGCAAACACATGTCACTTTTTATTTCTCACTCGCCCTCTGTCCATTTTACACTTGTCAGAAACATACATCTGATGCAAAGCAGGATGATTTTAATTAAAGCGTATTTTAAAACTGTAAAAATACCACAGTATTAAATACAGTATGAAGATAAACATAGGGTGTATTTCATCAATTCATTTAATAAAAACAAATGTTCCCCCTGTTTAGGAAAATATTGTATTTTCTCTTGCTGTACATGCAATTTCTCAATAAATTCCAGACACACATTTTATTTTGCCTCTTCATTTATGTTTGTGTCTGCAGTTTGTGTTCATACTGAAATATATTTAATTCAGTGCTGTGAAAGTGTTTATTGCTTATCACTCTTTTGTTTCACATTAAACTAATTCTTGATTTTTTTCAAGTAAAGAAAATGTAGGAGAGTAGTCACAAAGAATTTTAAATAATGTTTTAATTGCCATTGTATTGACATTGCTCAGAGGCAATTTTCACAGTATGAAATTTATTTTAATGAAATTATAAAAATATATTCTAGATCTTCTACATAAAAAGGAAAAAAGTAATATCGCAAAAAGACATTTGTTTTAATGCAGACTGTATTAAAAATGTACCTCTGAATTGTTCTCGTTTTAAAATGCTACATTACTTATGAACTCACTTCACATTTAGCCCCGGTTGGATCCAAAATTACAAAATTGTGAAACTTATACAAGTTATATACAAATTCTAAAACACTTTTACTAATATTACATCTTGACAAAGAAAAATATTAATTAGGCACATTTTGTAGTTTGTTTTAAAAAATGCCCCAAGATAGATTTTACATTTCAACTTTTTGGAAAAAAATTCAAAATTGAATTTTAATTTTTTAGATGATTACCAGAGTGTACACAACCAGTTTAAAATCTATTCCACTTCCGGCCATAGTGGGATCCGAGGTTATAAATCACAGATTACCAGCCTCAGACTTCCACACCTACATCCAGTAGCATCAATTCGCCAACAGTGGTGGAGTTGATCCACAGCATAGGAAACTGCTTATAACCATGCTTTTTATGCTTATGAATCCCGAGGAGAGTTTCTGGCAGAACTTCATCCAACCGGCTTCTCCACATCCTCCACGTGGCAGAGTCTCACATCCGGGAACCAGCCCAAGCCAAACTGAAAAGATAACTAACTTGGTCATTCCGCCATGACACCAGAACTACTGAAGTGTTCTTAGCTTGGGCTGAGTATGAAATATTAATATTAAAATCCACTTTGTCAGTTAATCAATAACTACAACAATACAGGACTTCCAGACCCGGTTTCTCTGGAGTGAAAAACCTTGTTTCAGCAGTCAGAGGATCCAGAACCCAATTTATCAACAGCATTGTACACAACTGATTAACTATTAATTTATTAGTGTAAACTTTACACTGTAAAGTGTACTTATAACATCAGAACATATGTAGTATAACCACACGAAGCTCTTGATGATTCTGAATCCCTTCACATGAACATCAGAACCGGACCGGTATTTCCTTTTACATCATCTGGTTGCATGTGTGCGCTCACTTACCTGGAGAAAACATGGAACCAGGATGTGCTGTAGTCCTGTTTCTGCTGACTAGAGAGTGTGTGTGTGTACAGTATAAGCACACACACACACAGGTTTCCTACACTTCACACATTTCACATCCATTATGCAGATGAATGCAAGCCCCAAGTTCAAGAATCGTGATTCTTCGTGAAAGTCACCTCACTTTCAAAATCAAATTCAAAATCTTGCGGACAGTTTACCGACCATTCAGTCTCCACATATTCCTCGGAGTCTTCCTCCTGTGGAAAGTACTTCTCAACATCATCATCCTCACAACAATCTGCGCTTTCTTGATGTTCAACCTCATTATCTCTGGTATCAAATGCAGAGCTCTGATCCTCCTCATGGGTTTCAGGTTCTTTACACGCTGTGCTGAAATAAGTGATGATGGAACAATTCATGGACATTTGTCTAATCACCATGAAACCGTTTCTCTGTGAACACGGGAAGTGCTGAGGGTTGTAAGCGTCGCTGGTTTTCCTCAAGGTACACCAGAGCTTTAGAGTCTCATTACTTCGAGCCGTCTCCCCATCCATTTCTTCATCTTCTGTCCATTCAGTGTCGCTTTTCTTCTTAGGGGTTTGGTCTTTCTCTTTCTCTTCATCATTATGAGTGCTCTCATCATCATGAGGATATTGATCATCCTCATTTCTCTCTTCCTCTTCTGTCTTTTCTTTATTTCGAGGTTCTTGGCGATGCATCTCGTTTTCTAGCTGATAATTTCGTCCCGGGCTGATGCATCCTGCTATGAGAGACTCAAAGTTACTCACTCTTCTTCTGAAACGTTCCCGGTCACTAGCCATCTGGATCCAACATGAGCCATCTCGCGCTTCACGCATGGCAAAATCTGACTCCAGATGCTGGACAGTGACTGAGCTGCTGAACGATACCATCTTCTTGATTCGTCTCTTCTCTGATAGTGGTTTGTTTAGGTTCAAATGTTGGTTCACAATGAATTTGGCATTCTCCTGGACCCGGTCACCGCTCTTCCGAAGCTCGTTTGCCAGAGCAGTGACATATCTGTCATCATTTTCAAGAAGAGGAGTTTGTTTGTCGGTGCTGAAGCTGCTCTCTGTGCTCTCAGGCTCCTGGAGTGAAGAAGAACAAGATGGCTGGACCTCCAGAGAGACTGGAGACTGGTTTGAACTAGGACTGGGTTGTTGTTGTTGTTGTTGTTGTTGTTGTTGTTGTTGTTGAACTGGGTGGGATTCATTCCCGCTGTTGGTGTCCTTCTCTGGTTGGGTTTTGGACTTTTGGGACGATCCCATTAATTTAAACATTTTTTTCATTGTCAAAAGTTGGGACAATTCAGCGGAAATAATCTCTTATAAAACATCTTTATTTGTGTAATTTGCTGTATTGGCAAGAACCCCCTAAGCCTTGTTGATTTATGTCTTTCCTTTAGACAATTAGATGATGTCAAATGGAACAAGCCGTTTGTTAAGCATTTTTTAGTTTCCGTGACATATTTCAACTAGTCCAGTGGGAGATTCCCAGTTTTTGAACTTGTTTTCAGAAGAGCATTCACTTTTCACTGCATTTCATTTTCCATTTTCAATTGCATTTAGTATATTTAAAAAGCATCAATACAGGCTATTAAAGTAATTATAAATGTGAAAAATAGTTGCAAACAACTATTGTAGAGTTTAAGCCCGTAATAGTATCATCATCACGTGAAAAAGCAACAACACTAAAATCCATTTTAAAATGCCTTTTGTCTGTGGGTTTATGGTTCAGTCCCCAAAGACGTCAAAACCACTGTGAAAGCAATAAGAGTATCTGCCAGCTCTTTTCTGACCAGTAGCTTTGTGTTCTGAAGGCCTGTGATAATTTTCATGCTAGTCCAGGCAGAACCAAATTGATTTGCTATCTTTCTTTCTAACTCAGATTGGTAGTTTTACTAAGTTCAAGTTCAAGTTCTGAGAATGGAGCGGTTAGTGTGAATCTGATTTCTGGCAGAGAATTACTGAAAGATTATATCAGATGACAATAATGATCCATAATTGTAAAGAAAGCTTATGACATCATAGAAAATTCCTAACAATCATTTGATCTGATTTAGAATAAATCCACTTGCTCTGTTTCTGTTCTGTTGGTTCAGTTTCGTGTATTCAGAATATTGTTGTCAAAAATCCTTACAAATCCAATCGTTCCCTTGGGGCTAGATTGTAGAACATATATGAAACAATAATTACTATATACATTAAAAATATTGTGTGTATGCAGAGCATGTGTGTACAACAAACTTTTTTAGACGTTTTGACTACAAATCTATGCGCTTTTGCTTTAAATTAGAAAAGTCCAAATCTACTGTATGGTGAAAATGTGTAGTGTTCTGTAATGATTATTGTTTTCTCCTTGATGACAGTACTGTACATAGATGTTTTTTAATCCCAAATTTGCTGCGTGCATTTACATTATAACATTTTTTTGTGAATTATTCACAGTCATTTCACCGTGCCTGCTTTGAATTTATTCTTTTTGTTTTATATTTTAACTAAATTAGGTGACATACTTAAATGCGCAATATTCCTGTTATCTATTTCATGACGCAAGATGATTTTACGTTGTGGTAAAGGAAACAAACACGTTTTCGCGCCCTTTCAGGTTATCTGACGCTGATGTCACGTGACTGCAGTTCACGCTTCGGTCAGAGGTGTCGCTGTAGACGTTCGAAAGCTCCGATTAGTGTTGGTCCTCCACCGTCCCACAATTCCTCAGTTCTGTCCACGTCCCCTGTGACGGAGAGCGAACCGGCTGTGATGGCCGCGGTCGAGCTGGCATTTTATCGACAGGATAGACACTGCAAACCAAAACAATGGCAATAACAGTAGCCTGCAAGGACATATTTAGCCACAACCAGATCGAATTTACGTCGATTTTGTGGATTTAACTGTCGTCAAGATGTTTTTATAACAAAAGTTTTGTTCCAGTGATCACAGCTGCATATTAGTGATTATAACCACCAAAACAAGCGTTGTGTTTTTGTTAGCTTAAATACACGAGTGGCTTTCAGTCGACGATTTGTCTGTTAATTAAAAGGTGTTATTAAAAGTGAAACGCGGTTCAGGTGATCATGTCTTCCTGGCTGGGAGGTTTGGGTTCTGGCCTGGGTCAGAGTCTGGGTCAGGTCGGTGGAAGCTTGACCTCGTTTACTGGTCAAATCTCGAATTTTACCAAAGACATTTTACTGGAAAGCGCCGAAGAAGTGGGAGGTAAGAACAAAAACAATGCATTTTACGTTCGATTGCTAATTACTATACATATTCAACGAGGTGTTGCTTTTACTTACACACACACACACACGCTTACAGATCTGATCTGAGCACTTTTATTCTGNACACACACACACACACACACACACACACACACACACACGCTTACAGATCTGATCTGAGCACTTTTATTCTGAATATAATCTCTACTTTTTATTGTGTGCTTGAAGTGTAGTTGTGTCTACATTGAGACTTCGATTTGAGACCAGGTTCTATTTTTTTAAAGCTGGTTCAGAACCCAAAAGATTGGTTTCGTGGGGTTGTACTGTCTAAAACACCATATGGTTCACTAAGTCACTGAAATTAAAGTAGTCACTTAAGTTTTAAAGTAGCACGACTTTTTAACTTAAACAAGTCTTTTGATTGTCATATTTTGTCAATGTCTATGTTTTTTTAACATTTTAAACAGAATTAGGTTTTATTTCAGTCAATTTTAAAATAAATATGTGTTGGTTTTATATAACACTGGTCTGATGAGGTTGTTTTGGTGTCAGCTATATTTCATTTTGTGCCCTTTTTACATATATTCTTGGAGTTGGTATAGACTTGTATCAGAGACTGCTGGTGTCTGTGGTTAAGCAAATTTTTGTTAATCTGAGTGTGTTTTTATCTGTCCTTTGTGCTGGTTTTCAACATTAATCCAACATTAAGTAATGGATTTAAATGCCCCTCTAAACCGTTTCAACATTCAACCTATGAACCAGATTAGATCTTGTGCTTGGAATTCATTTAGCGTGACTTGCCTACTTGCACAAACTGTTTGCAGATGCATCTTTACTAATTTTACAAACTTTACAAATAACAATGTGCCTATTTACAACCAAATTGACCATAAAAGGCCGTAGCTTTAGTAAGTGTGTGTTGTTTTCTCCACAGATGCTGTCACAGAGTTGCAGGTATCAAACTCCAGATTGCAGGATTTGGAAACTTCTTTTGCAACACAAAAATCTGAGGTGCGTAACCTTCCACAGTGTTTCAACATCTTTTATTAAATACTTCAAATATGCTTATGTGAGATATTAAAACACTGTGTCTGTTAAAATGACGTGTTCTTGTTGTTTTCAGTATGATCGTTTAAGACGAATTAACGCTGAGCTGGAGGAGAAACTTGAAGCGGCTGAGATTCAGGTCAAACAGCAGTCCGTGGAGTACAGGACCATATTGCAACAGAGAGAGGTTTGTTAAAATATACTATATTATACCTGTTTTTCACAAAGATACTTTCACAAAGTAATGCTTTGTCTTTTCATTCACTTCTTTCTTATTTGATCACGTCAAGGTGGAGATCAGTCACCTCAAGGCACGTCAGAATGCTCTACAAGAGGAGATTCAGAAGCGCCAGCATTCTGCTCACGTTACAGTCAACTCACCCTCTTCGGATGCTGCTGTACTTCCTGTTACCACTTCGGCCACTACCACTTCATCATCCTTCCTACATCGGCCATCAGCGGTCCTTCAAGGGTTTCATGGGGATGAGGTTGATCTCAGTGACGTCTTGTGGTCCCAGCAGGAAATCAACCGTCTTTCCACTGAGGTGCATCGTCTAGAAGTTGATGCAGCCCATTGGAAAAGCGTAGCTCAGGTGAGAAAGTGTGCAAACTTGAAAATTGATTTCATGTGAAATAGAGGTGAATAATTATATAAATAGAAATATAAGCAGGTGTTTAATTGTCTTATCGTTTGACTTTTCTAGGCTTCTAAGCTTCCAGGAGGGGATGGAAATGGTGACCAGGGTGAAGTTTTAAAAATGCAAAGAACAATCAAGGCAACAAAAATGAAATCAAAAGATATTTTCTTGACAATTGCATTTTTATATAACTGTATGCATATTTTGATTTGTGTAGGACCTGAGAGATGAAATGGCAAGAGATATGGATGAGCACCAGCATGAACTTGCAGCACTTCAAGATGCCCATCGGCAGAAAATGGCTGAAATGTCAAGACGACACAAAGAAGATCTGGCCGAATATGAGGAGAGAATCGAAGAGTTAGAGGAGCAGCAGAGTGGTATGGCAGACCATCATTAGTATTCTACATCACTTGGGACGTTATCCTTGACCAACATTAAGAGCTTGAAATGTAGTGATATCTATTGACTTTATACTGTGTCTTTATCTGTGATTTCTTGGAGGTGGCACTGTGGTTTCGACTCGAGCTGAACAGGAATCCTCTAATTTGCAAGAGTTGCCATCCAGTTTTAAATCGGTAAACGAAGAGACACAGTCTCATCAGAATGCATACAAAGAACTTTTGGAGAGACTGGAGACTGCAGAGCTTCATAACTCGGAGCTAGAGAAACAGAAGATGGAGACTGTAGCTGAAAATGCGGAATTGCTGCAGAATTATAGGCGTCTTCAGAACTCTGTGAATGAACTCCAAGCTCGAGTACAGGAGCAAGAGGGGAAGTCTACAATGAAAGCCCAGCATGACAACGAGATACAGGCCTTGAAAGTAGCTTTGGCAGGTAATAATGTCAGAATGTTGGTGACTGTTATTTTATAAATAATACAGTAAGTTGTTACCTTGTAATTTCTTATTAACTAAATCAGAAACGGCTCTTATTGTATCTGTTTACAATATGTGCTTTTTTCTGATTAGATGCACATAAAGAGCTGGACAGATTGAGAACTTTGAATGAGGTATGTTTTCTGAAAGCAAAAACTAAATTAGATTTTTAATATTTTGTTTAAATGTTTGTTATTTTATGTGTTGTTTGGTTTCATATAGAGTTGTCCCAAGGAAGAAGTGGAACACGCTGACATCCTAGAGCTGAATACCATTATCAATGCCCTCAGGAAGGAGAAAGAAGAACTCTGTAAAGAAAAGGTTTGTCACATCATATCACACAATATGTTGTGTGTGTGTTTGCACAGTTACAGTAACAACACACATTTTTTTCCTTTTTAGCTTGTTCTTGCTGATAACCTAAAACTGGTTGCTGAGAAGCAGAGTTCCGAGAGTGCTATGCAGATGTCAGATGAAGTTTTAGACCTAAAAGATCAGCTAGATAAACGGGAAGAAGCATTGAAGCAAGCACATCTCGACATAGAGACGCTCACTGCTGAACTGGAAGAACTGGATAAGCAAAATCAGGAGGCCACACAGGTAAACGAATAGAACAAATTGATAGAGGTTTCTAATGGTAATAATTATACATTTATATAAATGTTTGTTTTTTTGTCCAGCATCTCATTCAAGTGAAAAACCAGCTTTCTCAGCAAACTAATCAGGCAGAAGCTGAAGTAGTCCGTCTTCGGTCGGATCTCCATTCCTCTCATGACCTGAAACAAACTCTTCAAATGGAGCTTGAGACTCAGAAAGAGAAGCTGAGTCAAAGTGCCTTTTCTTTAAATGAACTGCACATGGCCAAGCAGCGTCTGGAAACGACAAATAAAGAATTGAAGGACAATCTATGCAAGTCACAAGAGCTGGGGAAAGAGCTGCAGCAGAGTTCTTCCAGCCTGAAGAGGGCGCTGGAGTCCAAGGAGTCTGAAATTACTGCACTTCAACAACAGTTAAATCATTCAGGGGAGTCCGAAACACAATTGAAGCTTCTTGAGACAAGAGATAGAGAGATCCAGCATTTAAAAAGTGAGTTAGATGAGGTTAAGACGTCTTATGAAATAGTTGGCTCAGAGGACTTTGAACTAAAAATTGAAAACAGAAGGTTGAAAGAAGAAAACACCAAGGCTGTAGATAAAGTGAGCAGTTTGGAAATCCAGATACAGGAAGCACAGGCTTCTATAAGGAGGTTGTCTTTAGAGAAAGACACACGCATTGAAGCCTTGAAACTAGAAAAAAGCCAGTTAGAATCTGAGCTAAGTCAAACTGAGAAACGTCTGTCGGATCAGACTAAGCAGTACCAGCAAACCATCGAGGAACTGACAAGAGCACGCTCCATGGATGCTTCCGCACTGCAGACTGAACATGAACGAATGGTGAAGCTAAATCAGGAAAAAGATCTCACCATTGCAGAGCTTAGACATGAGATGGAGCAGATGGTGTCTGATAGCAAAGACACCAGTGAGATGCTGAACATTACCATTGCTGGTCAGAAGCAGCTCACTGAGCTTCTGCAAGAGAAAGACACTTTTGTAGAAACACTAAAAGCTCAAGCCTTGGAGACGCAAGAAGAACTAGAAAGCAAACTCTCAAGGTCAACGCAAGAGTGTGAGTTTGCCAGGAGGTCGGTGGAGGAGAAGGACAAGCAGCTTGGTGGAATGAAGGAAGAAAACAGTCATCTTAAAGAAGAGATTGACCGTCTGAGAGATCAGCAAAGCAGACCTCAGCTGACATCAGAGCCTCGAACTCTGGATCTCATCACAGAGCTCGAGACGGAGCTACATCAGCTTAAAGCTATCAGGGATCAGCTCAATGAGGAGATCCAAAGCCTGAGAACCCAGTCAGATGAACAACAGGCCGGATTACAACAGTACCAGCATTCCATGCAAGTGCTCGAGAGTGAGCTGGAGCAAACAAGATCAAGACGTGAGCAAAGCGACCTCAACTACAATAGACTGATCACTGCCAAAGACGAAGAAATCAGTCAACTTCAGTCCGAGTTGACAGGGTTGAGAACACAAGAGCTTCAAATACAACCCAGGGACATTCTAGAAGGAGACAAGACCCAATCTCTCAGCGGCGAAAATGGCAACGAGAAGCATGATTTGTCAAAGGTGGAGATTGAGAAACTTGTATTGGGTATTAAAGAGAAAGAGACGGAGATTAACCAGCTTAACGAGAAGAACCTCCATCTAACCAAACAGCTTGACCAGTTGGTGGTGTCTCAAAATGAACTGGGGAAACTCTCACAAATAGTGGCACAAAAAGACCTTGAAATCCGGGCCCTCCATGCCCGGGTGTCTGGTGGGCACGGACAAGATGTGATGTTCCTGCAACAGCAGCTGCAGGCCTATGCGTTGGAACGAGAGCAGGTTCTTTCGGTTCTCAACGAGAAAACGCGCGAGAACAGCCAGCTGCGCTCTGACTACCATCGCATCATGGACATTGTTGCTGCAAAGGAAGCTGCTTTGCTGAAACTCCAGCAAGAAAACCAACGGCTCTCCACTATGAGCGATCCTTCGGGCAGTCAGGAAATGTTCCGAGAAACCATTCAGAACCTTTCCCGCATTATCCGCGAAAAAGACATTGAGATTGACGCTTTGACGCAGAAATGCCAGACTCTTGTCACGGTTCTTCAAGCATCTGGGGGTAGTGACTCCACAAGCAGTGGCTCTGGAGGTGTGAGCAGCAACCAGTTTGAAGAGCTTCTCCAGGAACGAGACACACTCAAGCAGCAGGTGAAGAAAATGGACGAGTGGAAGCAGCAGGTGATCACCACAGTAAGGAACATGCAACACGAATCTGCTCAGCTGCAAGAGGAACTTCTCAAGCTGCAAGGACAAGTGTCTGCCGATAGCGACTGCAGCTCCAAGCTTTCTGTAGACTATGCCAGACTTATTCAAAGCTACGAGCAGAAGGAGAGAAAGCTTGGATTGCTCAGTCAGGAGCTAGCACAAGTGCAGCAAACCATCAGCCAGTTGAGCACAACTAAAGATGTCCTTCTGTGTAAACTCGACATTGTAAAGCAATCGCCCGATGTTTCCGCTCCAGATGAGACTCATACAGTTGTGTCAACTTTGAGAGAAGGTGCATCATCTCAAAACGAGAGTCTACATCAGGAACTGAAGTCATTGCGGAGACAGATAGCTGAAAAAGAAAGCATGATAAGAACTTTACAAGAAAACAACCATCGATTGTCCAACTCTGCATCTGTGTCTGAGAGTGAACAGAGAAACCATGCCGAGGAGCTCAAACAAGTTCGAGAAAAGATGGATTCCATACAGCGCTCACTTCGAGAGAAGGATCTGCTCATCAAAACCAAGGGAGACCAGCTCAGCCAGGTGAGGGACAAATATTCAGTGTGCAGTTACGTTTGTTGAAGTTCTGACAACTTGCTTAAATGGCTAATGCACCGCAAAATTGTTTTGTTGCACGGTCAATACCATTATTGTTGCTGTGTCCCTGCGGAATTTACGTTAATGTTTTTTGTGTGGCTACTTGCTTTCAGAATGTGTACACACAGTGAAAACACACAGAGTACCTCAAAACCATACATTACAAGTTACAAGTCACCAATTCCAAGAAGACTTGAGTAGAAGTAAAATCGTAAAGAGTTGTAAATTATACAATTTCAAAATGACACAACAAAATAGATAAAAAAGGACAAAGTCATTATCAGTCAAACTCAAATGTGTATAAAAGTGCAACTGCTAAGTGTCTATTCAAATGTGGTGGAGTGAAGGGTACATGTACTNCGCATTTGAATTTGCAAAGTCACGGCACTTAATCAGGATCTGAGGAGGGTCTACAACAAGGTGGGCGGTGCCTGAATGATCAATTCCACTGAGTAGCTACCTACAGTGCATTAGCCCCTCCCCTGACACGGATTGGCAAGACCGTGTGAATTTAAACAAAAATCAATTTTGTGTTGCGGTTTGAATTTTGCCGCACCATTCAAGCGTAAACGTATTTGGGAACACTATTTGCAAACTCGTACGAATTTTGCCCCGAATAATCCAAAACCACTTATTGAACGATATGAATCACAAACGAGGAAATGTCCGCATGCAAATGGAGCCAGCGAGGACGTACAGCTTCAGGGATTTAAACGCTTCTTTAAGCGAGGAAAAGGTTCCGCATAAATCCAGCACAGCTGTGAAGTGCTTAAATACACCGTTTCATTTCCATGCACGAGTTGAAATAATCCCCTCATTTAAATTGCTCTTAAAACTGACGTCTTAAAGCGCCATAGAAAAGACCCGCTGCGACTTTGCGTGCGGCTTAATGGCGGCGCAGCTGGGAGTGAAGGAGTCTTATCAGCTGTGCAGGGAAGCTTTAATGCGCTGTACTGCGGCAGATAAGACTGACTCATCAGGCAGGTGGAAAGGAACCGAGCGATGCTTTTTAGAAACCAGGCGTGAAGAAACTTAAGCCACGAGGAAACAGTACAACGACACAGACGTTTATCGAGACCTGGCACACACTGAATAGGAGGTTATTGCCTCCCATCTGACTTCCTGATCTTTCATACGACCGTTTAAATCCTTTCAGTTAAAACTGAAGTGATCTAAAGATACGTGCAACTGTGATAAAGAATTGAGAACTTCGTTTAGCGTTAAGATACGTGGATGATATAATTACATTTAGTTTGCAATTAAATAGCTATTAGTTCAGTGGTGGGAATGTATCACTTGCCAGTGGTTACTGACAGAAACATAAGATCAACTTTGAAACAGAATATTCAAAATATTTCTGTACTAAAGCACTGAACCGTTCTTAGTGTGTGAGACACTGATCCGCGTTTTTTGAGTATTGACTTATTTTGTATGTGAATAAAAAAAATTACTTCTACCAAAATATTAAACCAATGCAGTAGATAGATGGATGGATATATCCCAGTGAGAAATTCAAAGACAAAGTGAAAATTTAAATAAATAATATACAAACACAAAGTTTAATTATTCTATTTTCTAATGCATTGTAAATGGGCCTGGTTAAAGTCATCAAAAGGTCGATGTGTGGTCCTAAGGACTGATTATGTCCAGGTCTGACTTAATATTATTATTTTTTATTATTATTATTATTATCAACAAACCCTCTTTCTATTGGTCAGTTTCTTCGATCTTACCATAGTCCTCCAGTAGTTGTTTCTGAAGCTGGGCCAGAGTTGACCGGTCCTGAGGGGAACTGCTCCCATCCTCATCAAAACACACTTGATTCAGCTGGACAGAAAACACAAACACAGTTCCATGACCGACACAAACACACACATCGAGGCTATTTAACCTTAGTTACAGATATTATTGCACTTAGCAGCATTTAGTGACTTAGAAGATGGGAATCAAACCCACGACCTTCACGTCCACTAGAGCTGAGCCACAGCTGAGTCATTAAAAATAAAACGAAACACATTTCGACTGGTACCTTGAGCCAAAGGTAGTCTTCGGTCTTATCGGCCACCTCTCCGTGATTGTCTGCAATGTCACATTTGCCAATCAGGCAGTAGACGGCGCGTTTGTAGGGATCGGCGCTGTTCCTCAGCACGCGGCGATAATGAAGTCGTAGTTTATTCTCCGTGGCGGGAGACAAACTGTGAAGAGCAGAGCACTGCGTCAGTACAGATCACGTTTCCAGAACACACTGGTAGGAAAAGACACGGTTCAAGCGAAGAGGAGAATCTAGTTTAGAGGAAGCCAGTCCTCACCGTCTGTCCGGGCTGTTCATGTATTCTTGAAACCAGATCTTGAAGTCGCCCAGTTGATGCTGTGCCCGGTTTACCACCTGCATGGCAGCAGACAGGTCCCCGCAACGCAGGCAGAAATAGATCAGAGCCCACACTGGATGCCCCTCCACCTCGCCGTCCTGTAACACGCAGGTTTTATCTGCAGGTTACGCGGTGGCCACTTATCTCCATTTGACTTCAGTCAGAAATAAGGAGCTTATTGGTTCATGTAGAGAGAAGCCCCGTTATCTGAACGAGTTCTCCAGCGTGTGTGCCCACATGCCGATTGGTTGGAGAATAAGGATGGTACCTGCATGCCAGGCAGCGGGGTTGGCAACCGGATGTTCAGGAAGCTGCAAACCAGCTGATAAGTGCCAGGAACTCCACCCAGCTGAGCCTGATGCAGGTTCCCAAAGACAGTGACCATGGTGTAGTTCTTGTAGCTGCAGAAAGACACACAAACATTCAGTTCGCAGGTTCAAAACCCATATTGATAGGATCTAAAACCCTATTGGGATACATCAGCTCAAGACTGACCAATGCTCCGGGACTGTGTGTTAGAATGACCACTGCTGCAG